>OX388317.1:18232010-18477958 GCA_947579605.1 Athripsodes cinereus | reverse complement strand
GAAGGAATTCGATATCGCACAATTCAGGGATAAGATCGTTTATAAAAATTAAAAACAAAATTGGGCCAAAATGGCTCCCCTGGGGTAAGCCACTTGTCGCAGGAAAACTTGATGAATACAAACCCGACACCCTCACGCGTAGTATGCGATCCGATAGATAGCTAGTAAACCAGCTCAGCAAACTATCTGTAAAACCCAACATTGAGAGCTTCTTTAACAGAACAACGTGAGATACTTTGTCGAAGGCCTTACTATAGTCTGTATAAATGCTATCGACCTGGCAACCCATCGCCAAACCATCAGCGATGTAACTCTCATAAATCGCAAGATTTGTCAATGTAGACCTACCCGATACAAACCCGTGCTGTTGTGGTTCGATTATTTGTAAAATAGATGGCAATATGGATTCCAAAACAACCGACTCAAAAAGTTTTGCTAAAGTAGACTGAATACATATCGGGCGATAATTTGACACGTCAGATTTGTCACCCTTTTTAAAGACAGGAATGATTTTAGTTTAAAAGTTTCTAGTTTTCCATGCTGATGGAAAATGACCATCTGCTAGAGACTTGTTATATATGTGAGTAATCGGTACAATCAGGGCATCAACACACCTCTTTAAAAATATCGGTGGGATATTATCAGGGCCAGCACCTTTGTTATCATTCAATTTCGAAATTTCTAACCTAATTTTATCTATGCTTATGCTACAACCCGATAAATCGACACATTCACTGTAAGGCACACAATCATCATTCACAACACTGGTATGTCTCTCAAATACACTGCCAAAGAAGTCAGCAAAGAGGTTCACAGTATCTTCTAGATTGTTCACTCTCCTGTCACCTAAGTACATATTTGAAGGATAATCCCCACGGTCTCGGTCAAGTGAACTTTTGAATTTCCAGAGACTTTTCATATCAACTGTAATTTTTTCAGCTTCATTTATGAAATCGGAGTAGCACTTAGATTTAAGATGGTTACATTGAGTACGGAGTTTAATGAATTGTTCATAATGTTTACTACCACGCGTTTCTTTGTAGATTCTATGAGCTATCTTTTTATCTATGATGAGAGACTTAAGTTCATTCGAAAACCACCCCGGGAAGGTACCGATCCTGTATTCCTCGTATGGGACAAATTTATTGATTGCCTCATAAAGGATCCCATAGAACGCCGCAACCATGAATTCAACACTCTCACCGCATAGAAAGGACCAGTCACAACACAGAAGGAAATTTACTGCTGCCTCGTAATCTCCTTTTTTATAGTTAAAAGAAAATGTTGAACCCTTATGCGAAACTTTGGATCTCACACAGATTCTTGTATATAACGCTGGGTGGTAGGCATCAGCAGGTACCAAATCATCCTCCGACCTCTCAACAGCTAAACGGTCGTGACTTGTGAAAATTAAATCCAAAATGCGGTCATGAGAGTTACGAATATAATTGCATTGATTCATACCCAAGAAGTATGTGGTCTCCAAAATCTCCTGAGCTCCTTCGTGGCCATCAGCATTAATATGTGTACTGTCAGCATCCTCAGACCACGTGACTCCCGGCAAATTATAATCTCCGAACAAACAGAACTTTGCTCCTGGGTATCTGGAACATAAACTCTCCAAGTCGTCACAATAAACTTTATAGATGTCAGCTGGTGAAGATGGAGGAATATAGACACATCCAAATACGACCTTTTCAGAATTCATTTGGACCATCACATAGAGCTGTTCAATATTTTTGTTCTTGATCCTTATACATTTTGATGGGAATTTCCTCTTAACAGCAATGAGTACACCGCCCCCTCTGGTTTTAGCACTAGTATTAGCGCTACGATCCATTCTATATATATTATAGGACTCGAAACCTAGCTCAGAATTTTTAATAGAGTCGTCTAACCATGTTTCAGTTAAAATGTAGATATCATGATCCAGTACAGGTACACCCCTGCGCAACAATGACAATTTAGTTCTAATTCCATAAAGTAACACTTAGGAAAAAAGCGAGACAAAGATGAATAAGAACTCTTATTAGACCTTTACTGTAATATGTATACTTGCATCTATTTATGTAGTATATTTTGAAATAATTATTTTTTAGAAAGATGAATTTGAATTTGAAATATGTCTAGATACACCTCAGGCACCCTCACAATAAGCAATATTCATGTATGATGAAAGTGTAGTGAATCAGAAGCGGGTGGAATCGAACCCGGGATCTCACGTTTCAACCTCTGAAATTCCAGCATCAGGATACCAACTTTATGTTGATTAGAAAAAAGTTTTATAATTTTGATTCTATTAAATCTAAGTAACCAACCAATTATATTTTTTTATTTAAGTAGCATTAACACTTTAGAAACCTCGTACCTACATATTTATGACAGATTCATTAAACTTTTTATTCAAAACACAAAAAGTTCTGTTAATTTGTAGTTATGGATGGGTGTCCCGTTTTGAGGATAAAAACCAACGGTCACTTTAATTTTGATCTCCATACTATTCTGCATATTGCCCTACATAACGCTTTCGGATGAAATTGGATAAAGTTATATGGGTACACATAGTTTTATAACTACTTATTTGAAGATTATGACTTCGTAAATTGCTCGTAAATCTTACTGAATTATCCTTGGGTTCCGATACCAAATAATAATACTTATATACTATTATTAGAAAACTAGCTGGCCCGGCGAACTTCGTACCGCCTAAGAATCAATGAATGATTACATATATACATCTTCTTCCCCCTGTCCTAGTTCGGTCGGGGGCCCATTGCCCCTAGATATCTCCTCCAGAGATCCCTGTCCACCGCTGCTTCCAAGACCTCTGGCCACTCCAAACCAAGCCTTTCAACACACAGGTTCGACACCTGCCCTTGCCACCTTCTTCTAGGGCGGCCCACCGGTCTACTGCCTTCTCCCACTGACATTATGAATAATTAATATAATTAATCTCTTTACAAACTCCCGTAATTGTCCAAGTGTGTCATCATAGGTAGGTATAGTGTAAAAAAATAAAAATCATTTGAAACTTTCGCAGTTTAGCGGCCCCACCCGTTGTCGAGTACTTTTTTACATAGAAAAATTAATATTTTCGAAACTTGAGGAAATTGTTGGCAATTTCCTCAAGTTTCGAAATACCATACTACCATATGTAGAATTATTTTTTGGTCACCAAATTTTTGGAAAATTCTTTTATAGAAAAAAAAAATAGCAACTATGAATTTTGAGCTTGAAACTTGAAACCCGTTGTCGAGTAATATGTACGGAACTTTAGGAAATTAATATTCCAAGTATATTTTTTTTGCCGGCAAATTAGAATAATTCTAAATATGGCAACAATTTCCTCAATTTTCAAAAATATAACTTTTTCTATGGGAAAAAAGTACTCGACAACGGGTGGGGCCGCTTAACTGCGAAAGTTCCATTATTTTTTTTTACATAGACAATACACACACATCGAGCTAGTCCCAAACTCAGATATGAATCTTGTATTATGGGTACTAACGCGACGATACACACATATACAATGCACTATACACATATTATATGTAACACCCAGACCCAGGACAATTTTGAAAATCATTTTTCACTTTGCCCTGGCCGGGAATCGATCCTGGGACCTCGTGACTCAAAGGCAAGAGCGTTACCTCCGCGCCCCACCGGGCGACATGAACAATTTATGTAACTTAACCAGATTTGTTTATAAATTATCTGCTGTAATATAATTATGTAGGTAATAATTTTAGGTAGATACCTATTCATTTTAAATTTATAAAAATTCTTTCCATGATTTTTTCAAAATTGAAATATTAGAACCTTCTTCTTCTTCGATGGCCCTACAGCTCATATCGAGCTTAGGCCTCCATCAGCCCTCGCCTCCAACTCCTCCTGTCTGCCGCTGCGGTTTTCCAATTTATGACTTTAGGAGTTGGTTTGCGTCTTTTCTCACCTCATCCTCCCATCTCAGCCTAGGTCTGCCTAAAATATCAGAACCACAGATGTTAAATTGTATGGATAACGATTCAAATTTGAAAATGTATAGAAAAATTATTCTATAAATAGGTCAATCTATGAAAAACTTCATCATTGATTTTGTATAATTCTCCATATTGCATTATTTATTGAAATTAAAAATGTATGGCGTAAATAATTTTTCTTCCCGTGAATTTGTAAGCTATTTTAATAGCCTATCGGCTATTCCCGGCGGAGAAGAATCCAACAAATCAGAGATCATTCAAGTCGGTACAGCCATTCTTGAGTTATAAATGGTGTAACACACACGTCTTCCTTTTATATATTAGAATATAATATTTTCAATGTAATCCGTCACTTTTTGTGTATCCATATTAAATGAATTAAAAAACTTATACTTTTTTATACACACTTATATTTTTATTTTTGTAGACAATATTGTTTCGTCTCTTAATGAGACATTATCAATAAGTATTGATAATGTCTCATTAAGAGACGAAACAATATTGTCTACAAAAATAAAAATATAAGTGTGTGTAAAAAAGTATAAGTTTTATAATTCAATTAGAATATAACTCGGTTTAGTTCATCTATAAAAAGTTTTCAAACAGTTGGAATATTTACTAATATTTTTTGTTTGTGTTATATCTAACAATCACGCCGTCTTTATGGTTTAAACTTCCAAATATCTTGTATATATTAAATTTCCTGGTTTCTTTATTACCAAAGTTAATTTATTAATTTTATGTATTTTTCGTACCTACATTGTGATAAAAAATATCAGACAAGTATGCACAAGGGAGTGTTTATTACAATATTGAGAAATCTGACTTGTTTTACTTACTAGTCTAATAATATTCCAGTTACTCTAATAAAGTACTCGCAAAACTTAATAACTAGGTATATTTTAATTCATGATTATGGAGTTTTACAAAATACTACTACTACTACGACATCACGGCATATCCCATGTAATAAACATGCATGCCTTCTTCTCTGTACCAACAAAAAACTGAATGACTTATTCAGGATGGGTGTCAAACCTCATCGCTGAATTGTAGATCCAAATTAATGTATTTATTTTTCCCAACATCTGCCTATTACATAAACACCATACAAAAAGACGATGCGTATAACAATGTAAGTAATTCTGAAAATGCACACATAATATATTCCTCTTTTTCATGAAAATCTAACTTAATACCAGTCGTGTGTAAATTGTTCATGGGTAGATTTGTAAAATATGTAATAATAATAACGTGCTTTCCCTAAGGGTCTGTGATAAAAGGGTACAATTATAATAATGAATGGAAGATTTCGTATATTTAATCATATTAGTCGCTACTACTATTGTAACATATTGCGTTACTTCCATACTAAAACTTGGACCTAATGGAATAATATACTATATAAATTATCTACTATTTTATACCTACAAACCTATTATCATTATTCTCATCACTATTAGGACTATCATCTATTAAGGGATGTATGAATCAAATTGATGTATATATTATGTAACAATCCTTCAGATATATAAAATTACTTCGGCGTAATATTAAGGATGATAATATTCTCTAATTCATAAAATATCACGTTTTAGGGTATTTAAAATCTTCATTGAGCAATGAGATAATGAGTGTTGTGGGTAGAATGCGTGTAAGGATTATTTGGAAATGGGGTGTGTATGGATGTTGAAAAGATGAAGAAAAGGATGTTACTATCTCAAAAGGGGTGTTAGAAAGAGGGAATGTCCGACAACATGGATCAAATTCTGAAGTAACAGAAATAGTTCTACTTATATAGATGTAATAGTTCGTCGGTGGCCTGGCAGTACAGTCTTGACCTCATGCAAAAGAGGTATGCGGTTCGATCCCAGGTGCTGACAAACGACACAAGCTTTTAGCTCACTATGAAAGGTGTATAAGTTTATATTTGGGTCTATAACAAAAACCAAGATATATCTTAAAAATAAACTGTCTCTCTACCTACCTCTCTTGAGATACATATGACATGAAGGTATAGAGTAGTATGAAATATTCAGTTCAGCGATGAGTAATGCCACCCATCCTGAATGTCTTTACTTTTATTGGCGAGGAGAGGTCTATACTTGCATGTGTATTACAAATCAGTTAGTTCGCTGGGTACCCCACTTGTGGGAGGATGTGGGATGGATGGGCATTCTCTTAGGGTACCCAACTTGTGGAAAATGCCGTATCGGGATGGGTAGGCATCCTCTAATAATTAAGAACTCGACTTGACGTATCTGGATGTTAAAATTGTTCATCATATTTTTTTTTAGATAAACGCGACTTCTGTATACCTACTGAATTTTAAGAATGCTATCATAGAATTGTGTAAAATTATATATTCTGTAATCACTATATGATAAAGTATGCAATAAACAATAAATAAACGTATTTCTACCTATTTAAACATTATTTACTAGGCTTTCATGTGCAAATAATTGTCAATAAAAAGGAGCATTTCAATCATATTCTATCGTTTTTTCACATCAATTTACATAATATTATTAATATTATATCATTTATAAAATAATATCATGAACTACTTTTATAATAATACGGGAATAAAATATTGTTATTTGTTTAAATTACATTATCACGGAATTAAATGAAATTTGTTGTATTGTACAATAATAATAATGATACGAGTATAAAATATGTTATTTTTATTAAAATTGAAAATATTAATCAAATATGAATCGTTGCTTTAATTTTATTGTAGTTGTACTTAAATACGCGAGGTTTACCGATTTGATTTAAATAGGTATATTATGTATCTATTTATTGATTTAATTCATTAAAAATATACTTACAAATTGATATTAATTTATTTATTTCACAATCCACGGCGTGAGCCTTTTACATGTTCAAGAATAAACAATACACAAATAAAATATCTCATTCACAACACAGTTGGAAAACAAGAATTAACAAAACACAAAGGGGAATCATTTCAAAACAATAATAATTTAAGTCAAATCATAAAATATTGGAGTGTTAGTACAGAATGTCAATGAAATGTTTAGTATATGTCAAGAATATTACCAAGTAAAAGGGATATTCAGAAATAAAACACGAGTGATTTAACAAGTTTGATTTAAAAAAAAATTGATGCAAAATAATATATTATTTTAATGCATTTTTCTATAAAATTGTATGTATTTTTTTTAATGTTTAATATAAAATGTGAATTAGAATATGTAACTAGAGGAGTACTCAAAAGAAGAATAAAATATACGTACAATAAAATGCTGAAATCGACCGATAAAGTACGCCAGGTGCCTGAAAGGCGAAAAGGATAAATAAATAAAAATAATGGTGCAAATTATAGATTTATTGCATAACGGCAATCTCTAACAACAAACTGAAAGTGTAAGATGTGAATACAAAATGTCCTTGTACACTTAGTACTTAGATAAATATACAAAAAAAAATAACAATTAGTGTGTGTTCGCAAACATATCAATAAAAGTTATACAGCTTTCCTTAATTAATTTTTACTCGGCTGAAAGGAGGGGTGTGAGGAAGCGCGGGCGTCTGGGAACTAGATGGCTTGAACATGTGGATCAAATTCTCAAGGACGACCGTGTTTTGCGAAAGAGAAATCGACGTGCGTACATGAGAAATTGTATGACTGTGGAGGAGGTGAAAGAATGTGTGTAAGGACATATCTAATTGGCGTTCCGTTCTCTCTGCCTACCCCACTTGGGATACGGCGTGAGGGAATAGATAGATAGATAGATAGAATTAATTTATAATATAGATCTTATGTATTCATTTATAAGTATCATACAAAAACTAACCCGTTTAATTTTCTGCTATCTATTGGTCTAGTAAATTTTATGTTGCTTTAAATTTCATGATAATCGCGTAATTTTGTCGTCAGATGTGCATACTCTAACTTGTCAGCGATGTAAACCATAGTGTTATATCATAAAAACTCATATTTATTTCTTTGATGTCACTGGTATGAATAATTTTTGAAATTTTACTCAGTCAACAAACAAATACATAAAAAGGTTCTGTGTTTTTTATTATTAGCAAATGTTGATGACACAAATAGGAACACACTTTTTTAAATACAGAATTTTCTACAGCCTATACAAAATAATGTAATAGGTACCTTCTATTTTTGTTTCAAAATGTATCCACAATATTATGCATAAAACGCTTCATTTTTATTATGAATTTACTCCAATGGATTTAAAATGCAATTGATATTATTTCAACCAGAGTCTATGTACCTCAACATAACAGCACAAACATATTAGGTAGGTAGTTATTTTGAAAAAATAAACATTGCACACAATAATGACTCCATAAGTACAATAACAGTTTCGAATATCAAAACAATAATATGCAGATTTTAAATGAACAATGTTTTTAAGGATAAAAAGATTTTAAAACAGATTTGATTTGTTCATTATCAACCCTCTTTAACATTCCATTCAGAAACACAGAGTGAAAACAAGTCTCCAAAATTTGTATCGATTTTGAGTTTATTGAGTCTTTAGTTTCCTTAATATTTCAAGGGAAACATGCATGTGTGAGGAATATGAATACATGTTATCAATTTATATTAATAAATATACGCTTATCACGAATATTTAAATTTGAAACGAAAAAATAAAACTTTTCAGTCATTATTTTCATTTTAAAAATCCATATTTTCTGTTAAAATTTTAAACGACATGTCATTGAATCAGCCCGTTGTGACGTCGTTAGGCGCTTAGTTTCACAATGTATTTTTTTATGATATTACTGTATGCACATAGACATTGTGTGAAATAAGTATTTTATTGGTGGAAACTTTGTTAAGTATAATTTGTGTAATAGGTTTTATGTATATATGTTCATTAATTCATTTTTTCTGTTTTATTTTTATTTTTACAAAATTTAGAATCAAACAGTCGTTACACAATATGTTGACAATTAATACATTTCACATGTGGACCAGTGAAGATTCCACTCTTACCAGAAATGTCTTAGTCTTGAGGAAAAAAAGCAAAAGTTAAAATTCTCTAAAAAAGTCAAAGTAATTTTAAAAACAACGATAATACAATACTTAAAATAATACAAAAATACAAAAGTGACAAATCCCAAAACATTAGAAATCAGTCTTTCAGTCTCATTAGTCTTGAGAAAAAAAAAAGTTGTTAAAGGCTATTATGGCCGTCCATTGTATTGATAAACAAATAAATAGTTGTGTTGGCACGCATTTGACTCGTATTACTGTCTGTAGCATCTGATAAACGAAACACTTTCAGAAGATCAATCAATTTGGATTCCGCAAAGAGACAGGTACAAGAGATGCAATTCTGAGTCTAAGACTTGTTCTTGAAAAGAGAATAACAGTGAATAGAAACACGTATGTAGCATTCATCGACCTAGAAAAAGCATTCGATAAAGTAGAATGGGAACAACTTTTTAAGACTCTAAACCAGATAGGAATGAGCTATAAGGACAGAAGAGCAATCTGGAGCCTATACAAGAATGAAATGGCTGTAATTAAAAGCGGAGAGAGCTGCGCAGAAGCGAGAGTAGAACAAGGTGTAAGACAGGGATGCTCAATGTCGCCAGCACTCTTTAACTGCTATATACAGCAAGCTATTGATGAACTCAGAGAAGAAATGAAGAATTGGACAGGAGTAAAAATAAATGGGAAAAAGGTTGACATGATTAGATATGCTGACGACATAGCACTGCTCGCAGACTCCGAGATGGAGCTGAACGAAGCCTTAGGAAAAATGGAAAGTATACTGTTGTCAAAGTACAACATGAAAATAAATAAAGATAAAACAAAATGTATGGTCGTTGGAAGGGAGGAAGCGACTGCGAACATTGCCATAAATGGAGTGAGCATCAAACAAGTAAGAGAATTCGTGTACTTGGGCAGCAGAATAAACCAGGACGGACGCTCCAAATCAGAAATTGTGAGCAGAATAAACCAGGCACGAATTGCCTTTAACAAAAAATCCAAAATATTAGAATCCCCTAATATTGATCTAAGCGTGAGGAAGAATCTCACTAAAGCCTTTGTGTGGAGCATTCTGCTATATGGATGCGAGACGTGGACCATCAGTAAGAGGGAAAGCGGACGGTTAGCGGCATTTGAAATGTGGTGTTATAGACGCATGCTGAAGATTCATTGGTCGGAACACGTCGAAAACGAAGAAGTGTTAACCAGGGTTGGCGAAAAAAGGCAACTCCTCAAAAGAATCTGCCAACAACGAGCTAATTGGATTGGCCACAACATCAGGCACCCAGGACTGCTCATCGCAATCGCAGAGGGCAGGACCGAAGGCACAAATGGCAGAGGTCGACCGAGAGACGCCTATATGGACCAACTGAAGAGGGACATGAGCTGTGGCTCATATATGGAGTTGAAGAGACTGGCTGAGAATAGGGAGGAGTGGAGAAATAAGTCAAAACTCGTTGCAGACCAATCCAATGGATTGTAACTCATTATATATACATCTGATACCGTCACACACTTGTTCCGCCATGGGTGGACCTTTTTGCGGCGAAGTGTGAAAATCACTTTTTCAAATGGTGATAAAAGCCTTGAAATGCACATTTATAAATATAAAAAGCACCACAATTTGTCATATATTTTGTACTTTTTTTAACTGATTTTTTTTCTGAAAGTTCTCTTTTAACACATTGTGAAAAAGGATGGAAAATTGTGATTCAGAAAATATATAAACATTTGCCACCCATCCTGGCTGGCACCCACCCATTCTTACATACAGCTGATCTGCTGGCTACCCCATTTGTGGGATATGCCGTGATGGTATAGTAGTAGTAGTAGTAGTATAAACATTTTCAATATATAACACAGTCAGGCACATAATAAATTGTCTCCCCCGAATCAAGACACTACGGTTATGAGATTATCCATCTAGTAATACGTTATTTTACAGGTAAATCGATTTTTTTTATATTAAAGTGAAAATAGAACGAGTCATCTTATAAATACTGCTTTGCAATAAACGTACCTAGGTTTCATATTTTTCATAGGCATGATGTGTATGTATTGAATATCGAGAGAATCAACGCATTAAGAGCAATCCGAGAAATCCTTTAAGTGCTGAGATTTGATCCTGAATCACATTTCACCACGTAATCCTAGGATAAGTAGATATATATTACATAGGCTCTACCTAACGTGTCTATATATTACATACATTGTATAAATTTTCAATACATATTATGTACGAACAAGATGATTAAACCTTGATAGGCAATCGAAACTTCTTCAGTCTACGATCTTCCACTATAAGATTTAAGCTCTTGACTTTTCTGAACATGGTATTCTATATAATATGTCTGATGATTTATTCAGCGCCGTATAATGGATCATCCATCTCAAGGGCCGGTCGGCTCTTTTATAATATTATCACTCTACATAATATTCGTTCACATATTTCGAGGACACTGAGAAATTTGCAGTATTTTAAATATATGCATCGTATTTTAGAATTGTTAAATTTTTTGTAATTGTCATGTCTGTCGGTAACCTGAAAATATAGAGTCAGAACTTTAATTCAGAGATTTCGGATTCAAATCTTCTCAATGCCAATCTACCTCTTCTTTTTTATAGAGGTGATTGAGTTTTGAAAAACTAATGAGAAGATAGCCATATAGATACCTACCTACGTTGGATCTTGTCATTTATGTCACTTTGAGTAAAAAGTTAGAATATCGGTAGGAAAATAAATAGATAATTAGATTAACAAGATACAACTCGAATATACGAGTATTATTTACATATTAAATAATTATTAAATATCTATCATGTTGTAAACCTCTCAAGAGAATTGAGTAAATTATATTTTGCAGATTATCAACATTTGGAATATGTTTGATGATGGGTGGGTGTATTGGATGATTCTATGTTCTCTTTGTGGTCCAGGTATTTATTGCAATAAGGAGAGAATTCCAGTTATTTTCCTTTGTCTGTAGTGGACTGTATATTTGATTTTGATTCCTTCCTTGTTCTCCAATATTATGTTGAGACGGGAATTTGTAGTAAAAATCACTATTTGAACTATTTTAACTTTTATTATGAAGAACAACAATGAACACATAACACAATTATTATGTATAATTGATATAAACGTGGTAAGTTAATGTATACTGTATGATTGAACTACACCCGAAAGAAGCAAGGAACAGAATAAATAAATATTGAAGCAACGCTTGGACGTGCTTATTACAAGCTTTTTATACAACAATAACAAATATTTGCAACAAAAGATTACAAGCTACGGTTGACATCTGACTAAATCGATATCGTGGTCATACAAAAATGGCATGACCGTATTCATACTTCAATTTGTCTATATGAACTTTGCAATGCATCACACAGATGTCGGTAGGCTGTCCTTTTATTTATTTAAAACCAAACAAGATTATGAATTTATCCAACGCTCCCGGCCCAACAAATGCATCAACTATGAGAAGAGTTTATGTATTTCATTTACAGTTTAAGAAAATTGAATTATACAACAATTAATCATTGGTAAGTTAGCTGGTAGTCGGTCAATAACAAGCAAATTATTAAGACTCTAAAAATAACATATACAAGATAAGTTGATTAGCAAATAAAGATAATACATGTGTACATTCAATAAAAAGTATGTATGTTATATGTGATACAAAGATATATGCATGAGTAGGTATCCATAGTAAGTAGTAGAAAGATAAAAATATTCATAAGTAAGGTTACATTTGCTTAAGAGATTTAGACAGTGCTCTTGAAAGATAATACATATGTGAGATGTTACTGACATAAAAATCTTACAGGTAAATATGAAATAAATTGAATATTGGAAAGCAATACTTAGAGACACTGAATCAATGTTCAAACTATTATATTAATAATATAGAGTATAACAATATGCAAATAAAAAATAAGAAATGTTTCTTAGAGCAATTAATACTTAATAGATACATAACAATATAAAATAATAAGTACATAGTAGGATATTGAGAATGCTTAGTTAACACTCATTAAAGTTATCTTGATTCACAGGTATGTATTGTATTATATATCAAGTAAATAGTGTTCAGTAAAATAAGTATTTGCAAAGCAAAGCAAAGAAAAACATGAAATATCACTTGTTACAGGAACTCGTAGAGATACAGACTTCATGAGTCTGTTGCACTTAACATCAAAAAACTCCAACAGTCTATCGTAATGAGAAAAAATGTTAAAAGGTGGAATGTTTATACCTATGCTCGAGTGTAATTGTGAGCTTGTTTTTCTGAATAGTTACATGAATATAGTGATATGAATACATTATGTTTTGGAGGATCTTAGTCTTGAACAAATATCTTGCTGGTACCCTCGTTACTCATCTTGATAAGGTAATAAACATAAACTAGTGATGCCTCGCTGGTATAAGCCTTGACTGGTTCGAAGTGTGACTACCCTTATCCGACCATCTGGTCCAGGATGCAACGACACTACACGAGCGAGAGGCCATCTGAGTGGAGGAGATGAGTCTTCCTTCATCAAAACTAAGTCATCTTTTCTAACTGGTCTGGAAGTAGCCTTCCATTTATACCTCTTCTGACATTCCACAATGCAGCTCTTACTCCATTGCTCCCAGAACAAAGAAATAATAGTAATTAGTGAATTATAATTGTGCAACTTGTTGACGGAGGTCTTCGTGAACAGGTCCTCTGAACCCAGGCAAGCATCGCCAGCGAGTAGGAAATGGTAAGGAGTAAGGGCTGACAAGTCGGAAGGGTCTGATGATAATGGGGAGAGGGGACGACTGTTCAGGCAGCACTCAATCTGGGCTAAGACAGTAGACAAAGTATCATGATTAAGAAGAGAAGAAGACAATGTTTTCTTGAGCATTGCCTTCATAACTTTTATGTTTGACTCACACAAACCATTGTGGTGGGGACTTCTTGGAGGAGAAAAATGCCATTGTATATCTCTAAATGATGCATAATTTGAAATAGCCTCATCAGAAGAAATCAACATTCTATGCAACTCACGCAATTCACCCCTTGCTCCCACGAAGTTGGTGCCGTTGTCAGAATATATTTTAGCAGGTCTACCTCTACGGGAAATGAATCTTTTGAGAGTGTTAAGAAAAGAGTCTGTCGAAAGACTCGTAACAAGCTCGAGGTGGATGGCGTGAGTTACCAAACAACAAAATACAGCAATGTAAGCCTTTATAGGAGGTGATTTTCTGGTTAGCCCTGATTTCATCAAAACAGGTCCGGCGTAATCAATCGCTGTTACTGCGAAAGGTCGTATGGGCCTCAGTGCGTCACCAGGAAGAGGCGCCATGATCTGTTCCATGGTTTTGGGTTTGTACCTGAAAAACAAAATACATTTTCTGAATACCTTTTTAACAACGTTGCGTCCATTGATAAGCCAGTACTTTTCTCTTAGCAAATTCAATACACCGTTTGCACCTAAATGAAGATTAGACAAATGATAATGTTTAGCTAGTAACTCTGTATATACATGGTTGGCAGGTAGTAAAATTGGATGCTTTTGTAATTCTAGCAATTGAGAGTACTCCAGCCTGCCACGTTGATCTTCATGCTCCCTCCACAAAATTGTTTGATAAACTCGATCTTCTTCTCTCACCAACACCTGCCTGTACATCTTCTCTATATCGGCGGATATTGCGCAGGCAAACTTCCTGAAACGTAGTAAGATACTATGCAATTCCTTTTGGGTTTTAGGTCCAACTGCTAAGAAATCGTTAATAGATTTCCCGTTACTAGATTTCATACTTGCATTGAATACTACTCTAATTTTTTCTTCTTTGAATACTGCATGATGAGTAATAAAGCATTGGACACTGCTCAAGTCTTCACAAGGAGACATGTGTCCCAATGAAAGGTATTCTTTCATAAAATCTGTGTATTTCTCTTTGAGTATGGGATTTTTCTTAAATCTTCTTTCTAAAGATAACAAGCTATTAGCCGCTATGTTATATGATTCTCCTAGAATGGGAGTTTGCTTAAAAGGTAGCGCTACAACAAATCTTCCTACGTCATTTCTATGTGCATGTTTCAAGAAATTCTCCTCACACAATACTTGCTCTTGGGAAGGTTCAGGAGAAGCCTTCAACTCTTCCACTTCCCAAAATTTTTCAATGGATTTATTTAATTTTGTTAAAGAAAGATGACAAGATACTGGCCTGTTCACTTGTGTATTGTCGAAATGAAGTTGTCCAGATATCACCCATCCCAATTCAGTATAGCACATGGTAGGCATATCAGGTCCCAGGTGGACTCTCCCATGCCCTAGTATTTTCCAGAAGATCTGCGCTCCCAGTAGTAGATCAACCGGAGCTGATACGTTGAAATCGGGATCTGCCAAAGTCATTCCAGCCGGAATTTCAATCTGGTCCCTGCTGAATGTAGCTCTTGGCAGTTCCTGTGTTATTTGTGGTAGTACTAGGCAGGCTACTGTGGCCTCATACCTAGAACATAAAGACTTAAGGACAATATCGGCTCCTCTATGAATATTTAATATTTGCTTTTGTATACCGCTAACGGGTATATCAACTTTGTAAGTTTTCATCTTAAGTTTGTTGACTAGAGATTGTGAGATAAAATTAGACTGAGCTCCCGAGTCTAATAAAGCTCTCGCACAGAGCATGATTCCCTGTGCGCCTTTAACTTTGACCTTGGCGGTTGCCAGTAGACACTCCCCTGAGGCAACACTGGCAGTGTGAATTGTCACAGGTGTCTCTATCAAAGGATTAGCATCCTTCTGATCTTTTCTATCATTGAACTTACTATAATGTATCATAGTATGATGTTTAGCACCACACTCCTTGCAGTTGCTTTTGCTAACACACTTTTCTACAATGTGATTATTACTGAGGCAGTTAAAGCAGAGCTTATGCTTTTTGACTAACTCAAACCTTTTGTCCTTTGACAACCCTCGGAAGGTGGGGCAGCAATATACTTGGTGTTGACTCTGGCACAATACACAATTGTCATTAAATGAGTGAAAGACGTGCTTACCATTAGAGTTATTGACCTTCCGTTGGCTGCATGACGGCTCAAAGGCTGGGACCGATCTGCCTACGCTCTCCAGGACCCTGGCCCTGTCGGCCAGCCACTGCATCAGGTCCCGGAAGGTAGGCAGCTCCTCAGGTATGGGAGCTGCTTCCCACATAGCACGCGTTTCATTATCCAATCTCTGTGCTGTAATATGAACCAACATTGGATCCCAATGTTCTACAGACAATCCCAGCGATCGAAGCGCCTGAACATGTACCTGGGTACTGTCAACTAGTTTCCGCAGATCAGCATATCGGTCTCCTCTCACCTTATCTCTGGAAAACAAAGAACCAATGTGTTTGCTTACCATTAATCTCTTGTTTTGGAACCGCTCCTCTAATAAGTTCCATGCCACCTTGAAGTTGCTTCCCGTGACGTCCAGTCCTGAAACAACACTCAATGCACTCCCCTTAACACATGAAAGTAAATAATGAAGTCGCTGTGAGTCAGACATCTGTTGATCAATGACCAACGACTTAAATGTATCTCGGAAATAACACCATTCTTCATATTTCCCTTCGAATGTCGGCAAAGTAATGGCAGGCAACTTGAATGTTAACGCCGAGGCACTGGGAGCCTTTTGTTGATCTGAATTCCTTGCGATGGCGTCCTTAGCATCACCTACCGCCTGGAAGTATCGATCTTCAAGGTCAAGCCTTCCAATGAAATCCCGCTCCTTGTCTGGGGTCTCACTCCATTCCCGGAAAGCCTCCTGAAGCCGATCCACCCTCATGCCCAGTGTCTCAGGATTAACACTATCTCTCTTAAGAAATTCCTCAAATCTTGTCAAAAGAATGCTGAACTCCTCGGATGATACCACCATTGCTTCCATCTTTGGCTTAGGCATTGCTAAATGTGAGTGAATGTCCTAAGATGAAGCTATATGAATGATTTAAACAACAAATTGCAAAAAATGAAAAAATAACCTCCAAAAAATCCGCCACAATGAGTGTGCGATCGTTTGGCAGGTAATTAATGATTGTAGACTTATGGATGGTCCAGATGACCTTGGATGTTCTGTCTCAACCCAGAACAAATGACACGTGATGGACTGAAATAAAATGATTGGGAAAATAAAAGAATCTCGCTAGCAATACTGACCTGTAATCCGGTTCGTAGGTCCATATGTTTGATGATGGGTGGGTGTATTGGATGATTCTATGTTCTCTTTGTGGTCCAGGTATTTATTGCAATAAGGAGAGAATTCCAGTTATTTTCCTTTGTCTGTAGTGGACTGTATATTTGATTTTGATTCCTTCCTTGTTCTCCAATATTATGTTGAGACGGGAATTTGTAGTAAAAATCACTATTTGAACTATTTTAACTTTTATTATGAAGAACAACAATGAACACATAACACAATTATTATGTATAATTGATATAAACGTGGTAAGTTAATGTATACTGTATGATTGAACTACACCCGAAAGAAGCAAGGAACAGAATAAATAAATATTGAAGCAACGCTTGGACGTGCTTATTACAAGCTTTTTATACAACAATAACAAATATTTGCAACAAAAGATTACAAGCTACGGTTGACATCTGACTAAATCGATATCGTGGTCATACAAAAATGGCATGACCGTATTCATACTTCAATTTGTCTATATGAACTTTGCAATGCATCACACAGATGTCGGTAGGCTGTCCTTTTATTTATTTAAAACCAAACAAGATTATGAATTTATCCAGAATATGTGATATATCATTAGGTATGTTTATATTACATATTATAATATTATATAATATCGAAATATTAAATTACATATAATATTATTTCGGTATCGTAACCAAATATGATCAAATAAATTCGATAATCCATTTGAGGGTAGATACTAACAGTACAAACCAAGAATTTTATAATCTATTTGAATCATTCCAGTAACAAAAACGTGATGTAAGGCATGATGGTAAGCGGCTCACAAATTTATTTTAAAATGGTTAACCATATCTGATTAGAACATATCTCTCAAGTTGATGTTTTCCTTTCTGTCACATACCTACTTTTAAAATAATGCTTCACGTCACATTCGCCTGACGATGAGAGCGGAAACTTTCGAAAGTCGGCTCGCATATTTACTAAAGTCACCAGTAGAATTAATATATATAAATATTTTTCCATTTCCTTCTTCTTCTTCCAGTGCCATGTCAGGTTCCCCCGACGTTGGCATTCACTTCGGCGAAAACCCCCCTGTCCTGTGCAGCCCTGAAATGGTCATCCACCGTCCTTATTCCGGTCCACTCTCTAATGTTGCGCTGCCAGGACATCTGATTTCTACCAACTCCCCGTCTTCCCTCTATCCTGCCCTCCAATATATATGAATGCCTTAGTTTGAATATCTCTTGCCCTGAATACCTTAGTTTTTTTTTTGACACAAAGAGGATATCTTGCATATTTACTTAATGTTTTTAAACTACTGGCTAAGCCATTTAGGGAAAAAATTACTTAGCATAATATTCAATTCTAGCATAGTACATTACCCTTTAAAATTCTTCATGGGCTATGACAGCAACAACAATATGTGTAGCTCGGTATCAAAAGTGGATAAGTTCATTTGTGGTAAAATGTCAATAGAGAACTAACTAAATGTTGACTGATAATAATAATAATAATAATAATAGACAACTTATAATGCGCCGTTTTGTGGAATAAATCCACTTCAAGGGCGCATCCTAAAATATTGTGTTAATACTAGTAACTTAATCCTAAAACATATGTATTTATGAGCAGATTATGTTATAAACTACACATATAAAATAATAAAAACGAATTTTACAATTTATATCAGTTAGGTATATGATACGCCAAACAAGTGATATCCATATGAAGCGTTTTTTTCTCCGCTATTTAGACATAAATTTAGTTGCTTAGTTGGAAGACATCGCATTTTAGCCATAAACTCGCCCTCTGTACATTGAATTGTATAACTGTTATTTTTATGATACTGTTTTTTTTGTAATATTGTAACCAATGTACAGTGAAGAATAAAACAAAGAAATAAATTTCGTTAGTTTCAACTGTTTTGAAAAATTTGGTTTTATTAACACAACGAATACAATATAGATAAAAATAATAATTTTCCAATCAAGGAATAGTTTTAACAAAACAAAATATTTTCTTTAAGTTCAAAAGAGCGTTCTGAGGAAAATATGTTCGCAAAATATCACGAATAAGACATTTAATATTATCTTTAATACAGCTGTGAGTCAGCATACATAACTCATTCTGAATATTCAACTTTCATTTGCACATAGAGGATGACTTGTACGTTTATTACATACAGCAAGATTGACGAATATTTCTCTAGTGGTAAAAGCCATTATGGTAATGTTTGTATATGAATGTATGTGTGAGAAATATGTATTTCGACTGACAAACTGCAGTCACTTTTTTATACATATCCCATTGAGAGGAGAGAGAAAGTGTGAAAAAGTAATGTGTATTTTAATATGTAGATTGGCTTTGGCTGGTTTATTATTATCATTTATTTATTTATTAATCTTTTTCAATTAATTCTGCACAACCTAATAACTTTTTGGCCAATGCGTTGCATAGGTGGAGCAAAAAGTAAAAAGCACAATATCAAAGCTCACCTGATGTCTCCATCGCCGCGCCGTGACAAACTCATGACTAACCGTCAATGTGATAATACAGAATATATCACAAGGGTGAAACACTACATTCAGCAACGTCGCCACCAAAGAGCAACTAAGTATTATTATATACTCAACAATCGTCGCCCTATTCACCGGAGAATTATGCAACACATCAGCTCTACTATGACCAGTGTAATAAAATAATAATTAATGTTTATACAAACTATACCCTGGATTTTTTTTACCAATTGAACTACACTAATTGTAGTAGGTATAAGTTTGAATGTAATTTTTCAATATATTCCATTTTGATTCCAAACCGCCAAATACATTCGCATTACATAATTATGTATGTAGGTATATGTAGTTATTTACGAATCATTGTACCCAATTTCTTAGAATTTATTCTAATAAAGTGGTTACAACCACATCATACATTTAGTATTAAGTATGTACCTATTATTTTATACTGTATGTACCAGCTTGATCCTTTATAAGATGGCCTCATTATTCTCCCTTGTCTAGACATATGGTAAACCGTATCTCATACATTATTATACCTAATACACCGCGGCAATTTCTCCTTAGGAACATTTATGCGACGCACTCCCTTTATAATAAATATTTTTATTAATTTACTAGTTTTATTTTCTGAATGCCTTAATTTTTATTTACATGCAGAAAATAGTTACGTATTTATTAAATGCAGTTATTGTACTGTCTATCCCTCTAGAATGCGAGATGACACCTAAATTTTTTTGTCGTTACATATTCAAAATGGAGTACGTGCGAACATGATTATTTAGACAATATGCTCATAAAAATTACCGTTCACTTGACAAAAAAAATGTTATTGGCATGTAATATTATTCATAAATATTATATTTTAAGAATAATATCCCATGTATGAATAAACAAAGTAGCGTTTACTTGCATTGTCATATAAGTTTTTTTTACAGTCTCTGACTTGGGTTAAAAGCCGTTTTATTCAACATTCTGTTCAAGCATACTTTTTAATATTTGATACTCCCCCCTAGTCTAACACACAAGCCGCCTCTACTAATACACAATATGATACGAGCATTTAACTTATATACATAATTATTATTGCTAAAATGAATATTAATTAAACGTACCCATGTTAAAAACAAATAATCTCTAATCCAATCGTCCTTCTACGGTCCTCCCGAAAACACAAGACAGGGACGAGCCTACTCCAGTTAAAGCCTTAATAAAATCACCTTTTTTTCACAATATTTTTGATGCTTAAATCTCATTGTCATATTTATAGTATATTGAGAAAGACGACCTTACAGCCCTTACAGGTCGTCAAAAACCTCATAGAAAAACAATAAAGTTATTTTTGACCAACTGCATTAAAAACCTACACATAGTAATAAATCTATACTATGATGGAATAGAAAAAAACCAACACAATATTAAATCTAAAGATTCCTTCATATAAATAAAGAAACATTCAATCATAATAAATCTATACTATCACATTAAAAATATATCGTAATAAATCTTTACCTTCCTACTATCACTGATTAAAAAACCTACACATCTTAATAAATCTATTCTTTCACGGAATTTGACATAACGGTTCGAAGCGCTCATTGGGTGTTAGAATTTCTATTTGTTTGTATTTTTCAGTATATTTTGTTATTGTCTTGATTGTTTGATGTGTACCTACGTACAATGACAGCGAAAAGGTTTTTACTGTAATGCTGTTCATTGTTTTCATTTATAAATAAATAACCGTATAAGTTATCATAGAGTTATTCGTCGAACTTTTTCAAACTATTCGTAGCAAAGAGTTTGATTGGCATTACGTATAACAATACTTCGATAAGCACATCCTCAAACAATCCAGCTATTTCAGATAGAATTAGACTGTGGAGAAATTTCATCATTGCCCACATGCTCATTGAAGGAAATTCTTGGCTATGAACTGTTTACAACACCTACATAAATCTAAATTAAACAAACTTGGCAAGCGACATGTTTATTACTTGCAATTCATATGTTGGCTACACCACCCTTAGGAAATGCCGAGATTATATGAATGTTTATTTAAAAAAATGTATACATTAAGAATTAATTAAAAAAAAGTTGGTATGCTTATGCACCTCTCATCGTCTGGTTTGGTATACTTAACAAAGAACTTAAACACAATTTATTATGTATGAATTTATAGAACCCATGTATTGTGTGTATTCTAGTCTTATCAAAGAAAGCAGTGACCTGTTTAGAATTCGTCAAAGGTGAATGGTATGTAAATGAACCTAGACTTATATTAACTTACAGTAAAGTCTACGGTACTAATAATGAACTTATTCTTATTATAACATATTGTTGTTTATAAATGATAATCTGTACCTTCGATTACAATTTCTTTCTTTCTGTGGATCGCGCAGAAATGTGATTACTGGCATTATAATTAAATTTAGAATTTGTTTTTTAGATTAACACGTAAACTCTAATAAAATGGTGTAATATGCAATAAATGAGGGTTTTAGAAGCATAGTCACTTCGATCCATATTTAATTATCGTATTTTTATTAGCTACATTGCAGTTTAACAGATGCAATGAAAAGCATTAAAAAAATGCCTATTCTGTGCCTAGAACTCCACAAAAATTTCACATTTACTAAAGTACAAGACAAATCAATAAATGATTAATATAACTATTGTTATCAATTTTAGATCTTAATGGTATATAATAAATACACAAACACAATTACTTAATAAGCATAAAATATAATAAAATCATTTCTTTTAAAAACACAAAATAAACACAATTTTGTTTCATCTGACAAAAACAGAGAAACGACAATTAATGTTATTTCATTCTTCTATTTTTTTACATGCCGTTTCCATTAGTTGTCAAAAATCAATCATAAAAAAAATCAATTTAAACAAAATAATGAAATGGAACAAAATGAAATCATTCAAAAATTCAAAATAAAATAATCTAACTACTGAGGAAAGTACTCAGGTACTTATTTTAAAATAAGAATAATCTAACTGTGCGGGACGGAGGCCGACTCAGCCTGCCACGGTCCACAAGTAAACTGTATCTCCGGATGGTAGGAGTCGGGGGTGAGTGGGGGTTGCTGGTTCACCCACAGCTGGAACCTCGATGTCTTGTAGGCGAAGATGTGGAGGACGGTATGTCCGGGTGCGTCGTTGTAGGGTTGGCTCAACCGCCGTCGCCCTCAACACACGTCGGAGACTCCCTTCGTTCGTCGACCTGGGGATGTTTACTTCCACCGGCAACACCTAGGCGCAGCTAACCTATGCACTCGCAAGCACTCACTACCGGGCAATGATCCCGATAGCACTGACTGTATAGAGAACACAAGAAGCTACACGGCGGCGTATTCACGATGCGGTACTCGGCTCACGGTAACCACCTCAGTATCGAGTCACTTGGAAGCTCGTCTGTGCAGAGAAGACGAGAGACAGCTGAAGCCAGAAGATCCGTGCCAATTCCAATGGTAGAGAGCGTAGTGGTCAGCGTAGGTAGTCCAGTCCAAAATCCAAGAGAAGCGAAGGTAGAGATGGTCAAGGTAGTAGAAGAGAAACTCACAGGTAGACGGTTGAAGCAAGAGTGATTTTATTTGTAAAATGTACAGGTTTATTAAGCGGTCGATCCCCGCGGGCCGCACACTAGCCGACAGTGGCTAAGAGTGGGGCGCGCGCGGTTATCGGCCGCCGTAAATAACTCCCCACCCCTGCGCGACCGTGTCATATACATGCAGGCCGCCGCAGAGGTAGGAGCTCTTAAATGAACATTACATGATACAATGATAATATGATACATACATGATGAGTTGACGACGCACACCGCGACGAGTAGGTATACGGACATGATATCTTTATTGTACCTACATACGTCGCCGCGGGCCGTGTCGATGGGAAGAGTGCCCGGTTCGGTACACTAACAAAGTAACAACTAAGGTAAGCACCTAGGTACTTTCTTACATATAAATAATTTAGGTACAATTACTATTAACTCAATAATGTTACCGTATTTTGTAAACAGTGAGATCAAAAAGAATAATCTAATTTTATATCTGCTGACTCTGATACAGTTATTCAATTGAATATCACTTCTGCTGTATATAATTCTATTCAAGTATCTTGACAGCTGATATTACATTATAAATATACGTCTATGTATCTAATATTAAATTGAGAAGTAGATTTCTCCTAAATATGAATAATTGTACAATTTCAGCAGAAATGAGAATACGATTTTTTTTTAAATTTCTATAAAAGATAATTATATTCACTTCTGTAACACTTAGCAGAATTTTAAATGTACTAAGAAGAGTACTAAGGGTATTTTTTCAGTATAAGAGAAATATGTCAAAAATATTCAACAAAAGTTGAGTGTTAAGCTGAAATCTATTTCACTTTATGTCTTTGAGAAAATTATTACGATGACAAGACAATACGTAATAAAATTATTAATTAATTTCACGCAACAAAATGTGAAATTAATGAGTCTGTGAGTGTCATGTAAAAGGCACCTTTCACAAAAATTCCTATTAAGACATTATACATCTTCAATTCAGTAATGAGACACGCTACGCATCCTGAAAATCTTATTTTTTATTGGCACAAGAGGAATATCTGCTGGCAAACATCTACTGGCTTATCTACCTGGATGAGATGCTGTGATAGCACACTGTGAAAAATACTTACGAAATTTCACAACGAAACATTGGTACGAAATATCAGATTATGTAGGACCAGAGATAGTACAGACGATTCATAAGTACGAATCTATAATATTAACTTTTCGTTAAAAGTCAATATTATAAATTCGTACTAATGAATCGTTTGTACTATCTCTGATCCTAATCTGATAGTACGTACCAATGATTCGTTGCGAAATTTCGCTAGTATTTTTTTCAGTGCACAGATTGATGGAGATCGAGAGAATTAATCTATTCTGAATTTAGATCATCTACTCAGAATGGATACCGAATAGTAAAAAAAGTAATCAGAAATGTGTTACTATGTCGTTAAAAATACTAATTCTGTGTTAAAAGCTCCGAAACTCAACATAAATACGAGTATAAAGAATATGTAGAAATTTCTGATGACTAAATATCTATGACTTAGGCTATTTTTTGTTTGGAAATTCTTTAATTTGAACATTCTATCGCAAAATTCCCTTGAGCTGTATAATGTGTTACGAGAATATATCAAATGACTTATTGGATTATTCGACAAACACGCGAGATAGAAATGAAAGATTAAATTTTCTTCCCGCATGTACAAGGTTAAATAATATTGGTAAAATACCTACACAGACTGGAATATCATACATATCGTATTACATATTATATACATAGTTGTAATGTATGTATTGTAATGTAGATATGTCGAAAACCGGATATTTGATATTATATAATGTAATTAAAAATACGTGTTTTCCACTATAATATGATTTTTATTGAGAGAGAAGTCTTTCGTCTTACACACTGAGAAAAATACTCACAACGAATCATTGGTACGTACTATCATATTAGGACCAGAGATAGTACAAACGATTCGTTAGTACCTACGAGTCAATAAATAATATTAACTTTTCGTAAATAAATCATTGGTAAATTTACCAACAATTTGTTTGCGAAAAGTTAATATTATAGATTCGTACTAATGAATCGTTTGTTTTATCTCTGGACCTAATCTGATAGTACGTACCAATGATTCGTTGTGAGTATTTTTGTCAGTGTAAGGACACATTGTCAATCCTTTAGATATATCTCTCAATAAAAATCATGAAGTGGAAAAAGACGATTGTTTTTTAATTTCATTATTGAATTCTACTACCTAAACACCGATATAATGAATAGAAATATAATGTAGCTTAATATCGAAACTGGATAAATCTATTCGTAGTTAAACGTCAGTAGTGTTCAAAAACTAATTAGATTTTGGCAGATTTCCATACTAACATTTATTTTTTCAGCTTTTTTTCACAAACTTTATAGGATTTTATTAATCATATTATTTAGATTTTTTATCACTCTAGATGAACCGTTCCCACTAATTTAACTCCGAAAACGAGGAGAAACATTATGTTTACTCTGATGATCGAACCTATGACCCCTCGCTTAGAAGGCGAGTGTGTAAATATGAAATATTGTGAAATTATCTTGGCTCTACCGTGCGCCGTGAAAGGTCTGTCTTATTATCGTGTTATTGATTTCTTTTTTATTCTTATTCATATAAAGTTGTGTCTTTGTAGGTTTTTGTTTAATTCCAAGTAAACAATACCTACCAGCTCAAATAGTGTTGTTTGTGTATTTGTCTTGTTATTGTCAATCTCATACATTGTTGCCGGTTGTTATATCTATCTATATAATCAATCTATCGCATTGTTGCCGCTTCATCTATACCTACACACAATCGCTGTGCTGAAATCCATTAGTCTTGGCTCTACCGTGCGCCGTGAAAGGTCTGTCTTATTATCGTGTTATTGATTTCTTTTTTATTCTTATTCATATAAAGTTGTGTCTTTGTAGGTTTTTGTTTAATTCCAAGTAAACAATACCTACCAGCTCAAATAGTGTTGTTTGTGTATTTGTCTTGTTATTGTCAATCTCATACATTGTTGCCGGTTGTTATATCTATCTATATAATCAATCTATCGCATTGTTGCCGCTTCATCTATACCTACACACAATCGCTGTGCTGAAATCCATTAGTCTTGGCTCTACCGTGCGCCGTGAAAGGTCTGTCTTATTATCGTGTTATTGATTTCTTTTTTATTCTTATTCATATAAAGTTGTGTCTTTGTAGGTTTTTGTTTAATTCCAAGTAAACAATACCTACCAGCTCAAATAGTGTTGTTTGTGTATTTGTCTTGTTATTGTCAATCTCATACATTGTTGCCGGTTGTTATATCTATCTATATAATCAATCTATCGCATTGTTGCCGCTTCATCTATACCTACACACAATCGCTGTGCTGAAATCCATTAGTCTTGGCTCTACCGTGCGCCGTGAAAGGTCTGTCTTATTATCGTGTTATTGATTTCTTTTTTATTCTTATTCATATAAAGTTGTGTCTTTGTAGGTTTTTGTTTAATTCCAAGTAAACAATACCTACCAGCTCAAATAGTGTTGTTTGTGTATTTGTCTTGTTATTGTCAATCTCATACATTGTTGCCGGTTGTTATATCTATCTATATAATCAATCTATCGCATTGTTGCCGCTTCATCTATACCTACACACAATCGCTGTGCTGAAATCCATTAGTCTTGGCTCTACCGTGCGCCGTGAAAGGTCTGTCTTATTATCGTGTTATTGATTTCTTTTTTATTCTTATTCATATAAAGTTGTGTCTTTGTAGGTTTTTGTTTAATTCCAAGTAAACAATACCTACCAGCTCAAATAGTGTTGTTTGTGTATTTGTCTTGTTATTGTCAATCTCATACATTGTTGCCGGTTGTTATATCTATCTATATAATCAATCTATCGCATTGTTGCCGCTTCATCTATACCTACACACAATCGCTGTGCTGAAATCCATTAGTCTTGGCTCTACCGTGCGCCGTGAAAGGTCTGTCTTATTATCGTGTTATTGATTTCTTTTTTATTCTTATTCATATAAAGTTGTGTCTTTGTAGGTTTTTGTTTAATTCCAAGTAAACAATACCTACCAGCTCAAATAGTGTTGTTTGTGTATTTGTCTTGTTATTGTCAATCTCATACATTGTTGCCGGTTGTTATATCTATCTATATAATCAATCTATCGCATTGTTGCCGCTTCATCTATACCTACACACAATCGCTGTGCTGAAATCCATTAGTCTTGGCTCTACCGTGCGCCGTGAAAGGTCTGTCTTATTATCGTGTTATTGATTTCTTTTTTATTCTTATTCATATAAAGTTGTGTCTTTGTAGGTTTTTGTTTAATTCCAAGTAAACAATACCTACCAGCTCAAATAGTGTTGTTTGTGTATTTGTCTTGTTATTGTCAATCTCATACATTGTTGCCGGTTGTTATATCTATCTATATAATCAATCTATCGCATTGTTGCCGCTTCATCTATACCTACACACAATCGCTGTGCTGAAATCCATTAGTCTTGGCTCTACCGTGCGCCGTGAAAGGTCTGTCTTATTATCGTGTTATTGATTTCTTTTTTATTCTTATTCATATAAAGTTGTGTCTTTGTAGGTTTTTGTTTAATTCCAAGTAAACAATACCTACCAGCTCAAATAGTGTTGTTTGTGTATTTGTCTTGTTATTGTCAATCTCATACATTGTTGCCGGTTGTTATATCTATCTATATAATCAATCTATCGCATTGTTGCCGCTTCATCTATACCTACACACAATCGCTGTGCTGAAATCCATTAGTCTTGGCTCTACCGTGCGCCGTGAAAGGTCTGTCTTATTATCGTGTTATTGATTTCTTTTTTATTCTTATTCATATAAAGTTGTGTCTTTGTAGGTTTTTGTTTAATTCCAAGTAAACAATACCTACCAGCTCAAATAGTGTTGTTTGTGTATTTGTCTTGTTATTGTCAATCTCATACATTGTTGCCGGTTGTTATATCTATCTATATAATCAATCTATCGCATTGTTGCCGCTTCATCTATACCTACACACAATCGCTGTGCTGAAATCCATTAGTCTTGGCTCTACCGTGCGCCGTGAAAGGTCTGTCTTATTATCGTGTTATTGATTTCTTTTTTATTCTTATTCATATAAAGTTGTGTCTTTGTAGGTTTTTGTTTAATTCCAAGTAAACAATACCTACCAGCTCAAATAGTGTTGTTTGTGTATTTGTCTTGTTATTGTCAATCTCATACATTGTTGCCGGTTGTTATATCTATCTATATAATCAATCTATCGCATTGTTGCCGCTTCATCTATACCTACACACAATCGCTGTGCTGAAATCCATTAGTCTTGGCTCTACCGTGCGCCGTGAAAGGTCTGTCTTATTATCGTGTTATTGATTTCTTTTTTATTCTTATTCATATAAAGTTGTGTCTTTGTAGGTTTTTGTTTAATTCCAAGTAAACAATACCTACCAGCTCAAATAGTGTTGTTTGTGTATTTGTCTTGTTATTGTCAATCTCATACATTGTTGCCGGTTGTTATATCTATCTATATAATCAATCTATCGCATTGTTGCCGCTTCATCTATACCTACACACAATCGCTGTGCTGAAATCCATTAGTCTTGGCTCTACCGTGCGCCGTGAAAGGTCTGTCTTATTATCGTGTTATTGATTTCTTTTTTATTCTTATTCATATAAAGTTGTGTCTTTGTAGGTTTTTGTTTAATTCCAAGTAAACAATACCTACCAGCTCAAATAGTGTTGTTTGTGTATTTGTCTTGTTATTGTCAATCTCATACATTGTTGCCGGTTGTTATATCTATCTATATAATCAATCTATCGCATTGTTGCCGCTTCATCTATACCTACACACAATCGCTGTGCTGAAATCCATTAGTCTTGGCTCTACCGTGCGCCGTGAAAGGTCTGTCTTATTATCGTGTTATTGATTTCTTTTTTATTCTTATTCATATAAAGTTGTGTCTTTGTAGGTTTTTGTTTAATTCCAAGTAAACAATACCTACCAGCTCAAATAGTGTTGTTTGTGTATTTGTCTTGTTATTGTCAATCTCATACATTGTTGCCGGCCCGCAGGGCCTTTTTTCTAGGAATCGGTGACCTTGACTTTACATCGGTATCCTCTTGTTCAGAGGAGTAAAAGTATAAAGGTGGTGGCTTTTAATTACAATTTAATTTACTTCTAAGCTTTGGTGATGGGTTGCAGGGTGGTGGATTTTTTGTATTCCTTGGCGGTGGGGGGTAGAATGTAAGACCATAGGTAGTACGCTTTGACGCATATGGCAGCGATGAGGCTTGCCACCCATCATGCCGCGTCAAAGTGGGTGAAGGGCACAAAGAGGAGAGCGGAATGTAGAGTGGGAGTTTTGAATGTGAGAGGAGGGATGGTGAGAAAGACGGACGAAATTTTAGAGATGATGAATGATAAGTATTTGGATGTTTTATGTGTATGCGAAACGAAGAGGAAAGGATGTGGTATTAAAGAAAGTGATGGAAGGATCGAGTTGTGGTCTGGTGTCCCAGATACACAACACGCGTGTCAAGGTGTGGGTGCTTTTTTATCGAAAAGAATGAGTGAATGTATGAAAGGGTATGAATGTGTAAGCCCCAGGCTAATCTGGATCCGTTTCAAAGTGGGGATGACTAGGATCTTACTCATAGTTGGGTATGGTCCTGGGAACGATGCCATAGAGACTGAAAAGGAAGAGTTCTGGAATTGCGTGAGAAAGATTGCAGAAGATAAAAAAGATAATGAAAGATTGATCTTGGCAGGTGATTTGAATGGTTGGGTGGGTGTTAGAAGGAATGAACTTGAAAATGTTTTGGGAATGAATGGAGACAGTAGAGTGAACGATAATGGTAAGAGAATAATTGAAATGTGTTTGGAGATGGATCTCTTTGTGGCGAATACCTTTTTCCCCCACAAGGAGATCCACATGTATACCTGGGAGAGAGGGAATGAAAGATCGATGATTGACCTCGTGTGTGTGGACTCTCGTCTCAGGAAGGCGACCACGGACACTAGAGTGTATCGAGGCGCTGAGCTGGAGACGGACCATTTTCTTGTCGTCTCAAGAATAAATCTATTCTCCGGTTGGCGTTCAAGAACACAAAAGTCCACGCCATCTAAGAGATTGAGAGTCGAAAAACTGAAAGATGAGAGTGTAAAGAATGAATATGTAAAAACTGTGAATGAGAAGCTTAGCGCGAACGGAAAGAATGATCTAACGATGAATGAAAGGTGGGATGTCTTAAAAAGTGTGCTTGTAGGGAGTGCAAAAGAAGCATGTGGTGAAGCTAAAGTAGGACGTAAAAAAGGCGATGCATGGTGGGATAATGATGTGAAAGAAGCTGTAGATAAGAAGAAGAATGCTTGGAAAGACTTACTGAGTGTGAATCAGTGTGACACATTTGAAAAAGAACGAAAGAAAGAAGTATACAAGATATGCAAGAAGGAAGTGCGTGAAGTTGTGAAAATGAAGAAAAAAATGCTTGAAGATGAAGAATGTAAGAAATTGTCTACGTATGCGAGTGAAAATATGAAGATTTTTTGGAATGAAGTGAAACGAAAGAGGACGGGTACAAGTGTGAACAGTATGAAAGGGATAAAAGATAAGGATGGATGTGTGTTAGTGAATGATGAATGTGTGTTACGGAGATGGAAGGAGTATTTCGAAGATCTGTTTGAATGTGATGGTACAAATGAGAATGAGTATGACGACATTGAAAGCAGTGTGAATGAAAACGATATGATAGACATGAATGAGATTATGAATGCATTAAAAAAGGCGAAGTGCGGTAAAGCTGTAGGGTATGATTGTGTTGCCGTTGAGCTCATCAAGTCTGGTGGACCGGGGGCTCTCGCGTGGTGCTTGGAGCTTTTCAACGAATGTTGGAGAGAAGGCGTCACACCAGAGGATTGGAGGAGGGCTATCATCTGCCCCCTGTACAAAGGGAAAGGCTCTAGACTTGAATGCGGGAGTTATCGGGCTATTAGCTTGCTGAGCTCAATAGGGAAATTGTATGGTAGAATTTTGATTGAGAGAGTACGAAAGATAACTGAGTGTAAGATATGGGATGCGCAAGGAGCTTTTTTGAATGGCAGAGGGTGCACCGATCAGATCTTCTCCCTGCGAATGGTTATAGAGAAGTTTCTGGGTAAACACCAGAGGCTTTTTTGTGCATTCGTGGATCTGGAGAAAGCATATGATCGAGTGGACCGGGAAAGGTTGTGGCGCGTGTTGTCGGAGTATGGGGTGAGCAGCCGGTTGATCCGCGCAATATCTTCACTTTATGTGGGAAGCTCCGCATGCGTGAGGGTAAATAATACTCTCTCGGAGTGGTTTGTCCTCACCAAGGGAGTGAAGCAAGGTTGTGTCATGTCTCCGTGGCTGTTCAACTTATTCTTCGACTACTGTATGCGACCTGTGAAAGAGATGGATGTTGGTGTCGAGCTGAATGGGTTTCGGGTGAATGCATTGATGTACGCAGATGATTTGGTGTTAATGGCTGAGAGTGAAAGGGACTTACAAGAGATTGTTACGTGTGTGTATGATAGTTGCAATTTGAATGGTTTGAAAATGAATGTTATGAAGACGAAAGTTCTTGTTTTTGAAAGAGAGAATGAAAAAACGATTTGCGAGATTAAAGTTGGTGACGAATGTTTGGAGCAAGTAAGTGAGTATGTATATTTGGGAAGTATGTTTACGAGGGATGGAAGATGCGATAGGGACATTGAAAGAAGGAAAGTGGCCGGTGCTAGAGTGAACGGTGCACTTCGACCCTTTGTCAGCAATGGCAATGTGTCGAACATGGCTAAAATGCTGGTGCACAATACCATTCTGGTACCGTCACTTACGTATGCAAGCGAGACATGGACGTGGCTGAAGAAGGACGAAAGTGGAATAAATGCAGTGGAGATGCGATCGTTAAGAAGAATGGTTGGTAAAACGCTGCGTGATAGAGTGAAGAATGAGGATATTAGAAGAATGAGCGGATGCAAGAAGAGTGTTGTGGACAGAATGCACGTGAATAAACTACGGTGGTTTGGACACGTTGAACGAATGAACGAAGTAAGAATGACAAAGAGGATATACTTGTCTGAAAGAAAAGGTGTGAGGAAGCGCGGACGTCCGAGAACCACGTGGCTTGATCACGTGGATCAAATTCTCAAGGACGGCCGCGTGTTGAGTAAGAGGAATCGACGTGCGTGTATGAGAAACTGTATGAATGTGGAGGAAGCGAAGGAAGTGTGTAAAGATAGATCTGTGTGGCGTTCCGTTCTCTCTGCCTACCCCACTTGGGATACGGCGTGAGGGTATAGTATAGTATAGTATAGTATAGAAATTATCTCACTCGACTTGTAAAAACTTAAACAAAAATTGGTTAAGGAATTTGATAGAAAACTCGACTTTATAGAAAATGTAAGGAAGGTACATATTCCCGTGTAGATTTAGATTTTTTTATGTTTTTACTAGCGTAATATAAAACCACTATCTGGTATCCGACTAAATAGTTGGTCAAAATCCGGAATCCGACTTTTCTGTTATATTGTTCTTTACTCTGAAATTGAGAACCCAGAAAAAAGTGATATACTTATCACCACTAAAGGAAAATATGTCAAGAAATACTGCATGATTAAATTGTTATTTTCTTTTGCTCTAGAAAACTTGCTCCATATAGAAGTCATTTTTGACATCTAATTTATGAACACTCAAGCAATCTTGCTGAATGATTGATTTATTCACTTACCGATTAATTTTTCTCTTAGAAAAATGGAGTGAAAACGAGCCTATTTTTTGAACTAATTCAATCACCTCTGCAAAACATTTTTGACGATCTTATATCGTTGTCATTAGAACCCACTCAACATTTGACTACCTATTCATAATTTAAACGTTAAGAGAACAACAATCTGTTCCAAAAAAATATTGTGATATAATATTTTTTTATTTTATTTTATTTTATGCAAACAAACAGTTCAACAGTAGGTGTATACTTCTAAATACGAGTTACATAATAAATAAACCAAAACAGTTTGCAGAAATATTAAAAGTTTTTAGTTGACACATAAAATAGATATATTTATTTTAAATATAGTACCTAAGTCATCGAAAATATATAAGATATTCTGAATTTATATATAACAACAAAACCCAGGAAGTTAAATTAAAATCTAAACTTGAGATATTTGATTTTTTACGAGAAAGATCTCAAGTAAATAAATTTTCTTAAAATTTAATTTTAATATTTGATTTCGCCCAATTTGCTTTACTTGTTTATTTATCCATTTAATAGATTATAAAGTGTATAATGTATCTAACTATGTAGCTAATATTATAAAGAGTACAGTAGTACCTACTACGTGTTACGAATCGTGAAAAATCTTAAACCTGCTTCAATATTAATAAAGGCACAGTACATAATATAATTATATTATGTTAGGCCTAAGTATATTAAATTATCAGGCTGAAATATTCTTTCTGGGGATTTCAAGAATAAAAATATTTGAACAGTGAAATAAGAAAAATATCTCAGTCGTATTATAATATAAACATTCAAATTAGATCATAATATTCATGATAGGCACATATCATTATCAACGTCCTTCACCCGTCAATGTTCCTTTTGGGACGACTAGGTGGAAATGACTAAATTATTTATTTTATTTTTATAATTTCCCCGAAAGTACAGTTATTACAATATAAAGAACAAATAGAAAAAAAATAATAGGTTAAATAAACCGTGTATGATAATACTTTATGTAAGCCGATATATTCAATTAATAATAAGGTAATATGTCTCTCCAATGAGAGCGATTTTACGCCTATTAGTCACATCTTCCCACAACATTACTACCGCTAATATCGTTATCATGGGAACGGTGTATTTTGTACATGATTTCAAAGTTTGTACTTTACAAATTTATAGTTTTTTGTTTAGTTAATTAAATAAAAGTTTATGAAAAATTTACTGAAAATATATGGAATCACTTACAAAATCTGGATGTTAAGTAATATGTTTGAAAGTTCATATTAAACATTGGATTACTTTTTAACCTGCTGAAAAAAGTTTTCAATTTTAAATTAAATAAATTGGAGGCAATTTAGCAAACGCAATAAGTATGTAATAAATTATTTTAACCAGACCTCAGAAACTCATTCAAATAATATCTAATGATTTCCTAAAGTAAGAAAGGAATTATGGGCGTAAAGCATTGATACTCAACATTTTTGTCATAATTCACAATTTAAATATCTTTTTTTATCGATGATTTCATTCACTCAAATTTGTTATGATCTGCTTCATTTTCAAAAGACTTTTAATAAGTAAATAACATCTTCTGCTTAGTAATCCGGATTCATTCTATATAATTGTAGTCAGTTTATTATGTCCTTTTTTTTAAAATTATATTGTGTACCTACTGAAATACTCAATTTGGAGTTTTCAAAGGATCTAAAGCAGCTAAAGATAGGCATATTTGATATTCGTACGCAAATGCAATTCGATAGTTTTATAGTGTTTCCCCGAACATTAACACATTCCACATAACGTATGCTGAATTAACAAAGAAAGTAGAAACACTGTTGTTATTGTTTGTTTACTCTGGCATCGCTTTGGCCGAAAGCGGTAATATACTTAGTAGAATACGATGTCTTTGCAACAATAATATCTGACTCTACTTGCTCAGAAGGTCGGTGAAAAATTTACAAAAAAGAGTACTTAGAAGACCTTTTTATTACCGGGACCATCACGATAAAAAACTGATTTAATCGATATCGAAATCTTGGGGACAAGAGTATAAGATATTAACAAAATATAAGAGTGTGTATGTTATATGATTGGATAGTTTTGGATTAGTTGAACAAGTGTAAAGAAGTTGATAAAAGAAGTGTAGGTACTCCTTTTAATTTTCTTGTATAAACATTTCGTGAGACAAAGGTTGAATATATCTGACATCTCAGGTATATGAGAAGAAAGAATGAGCGTAAGAAGGCTATTCATAAAGTAATAATAAAAGGGAAAGATTTTCTTTCGGGTAAGTAAACAAAGGGTATTTTCCCTTATAACAATAACATTATTATCATCCTGTTATATAATACAAAGATATTCTCTAACTACCTGCCTATTACATGGAACACGGTTCAAAAACAATTGGATTTACCCATTGGTCAATTTTTTTATGTTCACATCTCGAATATTTGAGATATTGAGATTTTTTCAGGTTAGGAATAAAATTATATCAGGAAATATTCTAGATTAAAAATCTTTGCCACAAAAATAAGATCTTTGGGATGGTAATTTATTATCGCAGAATTGAAGATGTTACATGATATCTATACGTGACAGTTTATGAATTTTATTGGAGTGAAAGTTTTTTGTTCATTCATTTCCGTTTATCGAATGATGTATACACAAATTGTTCACACAAATTATGGGCATAGATATTTCAAAATAACCTAGGTATATTCCTGATAAACAAGGCACATATTCCCATACAAGGCTTAGAAAAGTCAACGTCACATTATTTGAAAGGTCCCCAGACAGGACTTGAACCTGCAGACCAACAAGGCGACGTAACAAGGTCTCTCGGCATTTACATAAGCTCTGATTTGACATAGCATACGTTACGAAGATCGCCATGAATACTTTCAATCGACAAATTATTATGCCTTTATTATACTTCTCGAATTGGTGAACAATTTCATCGCGATACATTTTTCATTTCATCGAGATTCGGCATGCCCATCATTTTCTCCAAAATCATACCTGACTCTTTGTAATGAGATCTTGTATTCTTTCATTTAATTATGTAATTTATTCGATTTGATAATGAGGTTGAGTTTTATGTGGGCACTGCATAAAATATTTATAATACAGTATTATTAAAATGAAATTCTAATCCTACTGTGAATATATTAAAATTATTATCAAAGTTTCCAAGTATCGTCTTGCTATCACAAGTTTTCATATCAGTGATGTTTTTATATTTTATTCAGTAAATAAATAATATTTAAAAAATATATAATATTTAAAAAAAGTTTATTATTTTATCGGATGATTTCATTTCTTATTTTGTCTCTCAAGCTCAATGGCACGCTGCATGTACCTCGATTTCCGTTTGTTCACAAGTGTTAGCAACATAGTCTCTGGCTCATATGTGATTAGTGATGTGAGAAGAGAAAATTCTCCAAAGAAATTTCTTGCCATTGAGGCACGCTGCATGTACCTCGATTTCCGTTTGTTCACAAGTGTTAGCAACATAGTCTCTGGCTCATATGTGATTAGTGATGTGAGAAGAGAAAATTCTCCAAAGAAATTTCTCGTTCTCGAGAAATTTCTCCGAGAATTTCTCCTCTGATGGAAGATAAATTTCTCTCCATAATTTTTCTTAGTGGTATTATGACCTTTCGGCCAGTACATTTCGCAACCAACCTGATTGATCCAAATTTTTTTGGGGCTGATTAAGGTCCAAATCAGAGGTTAATAACACTTTTTTCCATGTACGTACCTGCAATTTTTTTTACTTAAATATGGGCATGTGGGGTGTCAAGCATCAAGATTTTTTATCAGTTATTAGCACTTTTTTCTATGTAGGTACCTAAAATTTTTTTGATTCCATAATTAATTGTAGCCATATTGGTGATAAATTGTCTCAACATTTGTACATTGTTATTGATTGATTGAATAAAATATTTATTATTATTATACTTTTAAATAAAAAAATAAAAAAAATTCTCTACTTCGAGAAATTTACCAAGAATTTTCTCGGTAAATTTCTCGAAAAATTATTTCTTGAGAATTCCACAACACTATATGTGATCAATAAAAGGACACACAAATCACGAATCATAAACCTTTTCTTCAGACTAATGGGGATTTATTTTCTTTAAATATATATTTAAGTTTAGAGAATGCAGCCCATCTCAATTCTATTAGTCTGAGACTTGATTATATTAACAGAAAAAATTGAAGAATTGATTTGATAAGCAATAGAACCTCTTTTCTTTTTAGTAGATAAACCAACAATAATATAATTCTTAATATGAAAATGTACCCTCACAATGCTTTTTTCATTCCCACGATATTAGAAAAATGTGATGATTTCTTTAAAGTTGAATTGAATTGTACTGCTTTTTTCTACAAAGTGAATTAAATATATCTTGGATAATAATTTTGATTAGTTGCAAAACTGAACGGGAAATTGAGACTTAAGTTGTGTTCCTTTTTGTTTCTACCTCTGTACCTGAAAAATATCAAAGGGTTAAAAATGATCCCCTTTCCTCTATTGTCTATTCTCTTCACGCGTCTGAATAACAGGTAAGAAGAGCGTGTCTTATCAGATTCAGACGGCAAAAGGCTGAAAAAGATTTAAGTACGTTTCTCAACCTGAAAATGATCAATGGTATTAATTAATATTTTGATACTCTCTGAGTAACCTCTTAAACAGCACAACATCAAAGAGGCTGTCAGTATTTGGCTGGCGTTATTCTACAATGTATCAAGCACTATCAAGCCACATGGGGTTGAAGAACTAAGAAACATGCACCGATAAGATGGAGCGACCAGGTGAAAGAGGCAACAGAAAAGACTGTGCAGTACGTGCTATGAAGTGAAAAAGGCCACACATTTATAACTACATAAATTATTTATTTATTTATTATTCAATTCACGGCAAACATTGCCATTTACAAGATATATACATATATAAACATACAAACATATTAATTGGTGAAAAGTAATTCATATTTATAACCTAAGTGATAACAAAAAAAAAACAAATATTATCAATGTAAACATCCATATTAAAACAAAAGTATAGGTAGGTACTATATATATATATATATATATAATGTATATATATTAGGGTGTCCCAGGCTATAAGGGTAAATTATTTTTTTTCGAATTTCAAAACGCATACCTTCTAATTTTTTTTTCATTTGACTCCGAAAACTTAAATATTAAATATTATTGAGATCGGATAACGATAACCCGTGCCGACTTGACGTCAAAGTTTTAGTTGAAAAGTTAGTATGGAGCTATAGGGACATTGTAGAGTTCATTATTTATATTCAGTAAATAAAACACATTTATGATATTTATTATGTATTTATAGTAAAAGACAAATTAATCATTAAATTTCTTTTTTAACGTTTGCTTTTCACAATCAGGATATACGTTTCTATGTTCTTGTACGCAACGTAATAAAAATTGCTTTTGCTCCTCTTCAACAGTGATTATACCATGAAAGTCTTGCATTAATTTAACCGCTCTTTCTGCCGTATCATTAACTGCTCTCAGTGTCAATAGCTTCCTTTTAGCTTGTTGGAACGAATCATCATTTGACCATAAAGAAGGGCTCTTCTTCAGAAAACTGTCATCAATTTTGAGTCGATTAAATAGGAACTTGCTTTTGACAGAGACGAAGTCATCGATGTTTTTCTCTGAAATTAAAACAAAAGGAACGGTTATCAATCGTATGGTAAACTATAGAAGAAAATCGAAGCATAATTAACATAAAAGACATACCAAAAAGTGGGCCACAAAGTTCTTCTTTGGATGCAATGTAACGTTTATCATGGGCTGATGGGTTTTCTGTAGCTAAGTTGGCAACCATTTTTTCTTTAGTTTCTTGATCGACATCATCGTCAAATAAAGACAAAATAGACACTTCATCTGTCAAATACCATAAATGCTGGCAAAACTTCTGTAAAGCTGCTTTGGAAATGCTTTTATCCACTGTTTCGTAAGCTTTCATGGACTTTAAAAAGCATAAGTCCTGATAAGGTGCTTTTACTGCTAAAATGCATTGGAGCCAGAATTTGACGTAGGATGTCACGATAAACAGACAGACATCCAATAGAGCTGCCTTATCCTTGTTTGAAATTCTGAATTGGGAGCTTAGTAATGATATTTTTAACGAATAAATGGCTCTCGCCATCCACCGAGCTTGGTGCATAGCACCTGGAGGCCGAATCTTAAATTTCTTCTCTGTATCTCCACCAAGAAATATTATTGAAAGCTCAATTAATTCACGATAGTCATCTCTAGCTATTTCTTTAGTTAATTCAAATCGGTAGAATTCTAGCAGTTTATCAATTTCTGAAACATTTAAACAGGATAGCTTTTCTGTACAAATTTGTATTTTATCGGCATCGACATTTTTCCAGTTTTCTCGAAAATTTTTAAACAATGGAATGTCTGGGCTTGTAGTTACTTGGCTGATTTTCGCTTCAAACACACTTTTTAATACTAGTTCGTAGATGTGATGACGGCAAGCAAAAATAAGCATTTCTCTATCCAGTTTTTGTTCGAGAAGCACACATGCACCATTAATACGACCTGTATTTGAAGCAGTAGTATCACAACAGAGAATCTGCACTCTGTCCTCAAGATTCCAGTTGATAATGGCATTCCAAACTGCCTGTGCCTGTTCGCTTCCTGATGAGCTGTCCAATTTTGGCACAGCCATAAGTTGTTCATTATTATCATAAGAAATAACTATCGGGAGGCGTTCTTCTTTAGATTTACGTGAATCTAGAGCCGACAATAGTTTTCCATCCCAGTGGACAGTTACCGTATCCGGGATATTGTTTTGAAAATTAACTTTTATAGCTTCAGCCCGCTCTCTGCGCATTTCTGTACGAATTCTATGGATCGAGGACTTGCTTATAGAAAAATCATCCGTGTTATGCCCTAATGCCTCAATAGTAGCTTCTATTATAAAAACAGAATCTCTCACACTTAACTGACATCTATCTAATGCGGCAACCAACTTCGGAGTTATAAAATTTTTCGGCATACAAGTTTTATCGGGCTGAGAGGAAGCACCACTTAGGCTGGGTCTATTTTCTTTTAAGTCTATTATTTCAGAATCAGAAGATGAGTTTTCTTGTGGTGGTTCATAAGATGATGTCGATGGAGCTAACGATGAAAAATATTTAGCACGTCGCTTTTCCTCCTCAATGTTTCTAAGGCGCGCCTTTTCTTCTTTTTCTGTAAGTTTTTTGTCCACTCCGGCTAAGTGACCAGGCCGACCTGGTTTTCTTTGGTGCTCCAAAAAGATCCTATCTTCATTTATTTTTATTAGCTGAAGCGCATCGGCATGAGCAATGTCAAACAAATTGTCTAAGTTGGAAAAAAACTCTTGTCGACGTTGTTCAAACACTTCTTGTGTTTTTTTCGCATTTTTTTTGCAAATCTCTCCAAACTTGGTATAACGAAATTAGTTTCTTAACACAGTTAGGTAATGATTTAGTCGGTATACGTGCCTTTTCCCAGTAAATAATACACTCACGAATAGTTAGATTTGCACTTTCATTGACACTTAAATTCACTTCACGAATATTATAGAACAAAACTCCCAGTACTTGTCCATTAGAGGGAAGTTTCGAACCGGTGATTTGATGTTTTACGTCTCCTATTAAAAAAATCTCCTTTTTAGAACTTCTTAACTCCACTGACATGTTGACTACTCAAAAGTAATGCGTTGACTAATAAAACAAACAAGTAACAAGCAAGCAATGAACGAAATTTCCGTCGCGCCGTACTGTGCAAGCACAGACACGTTTCGCTGCAAGTCGGCACGGGTTATCGTGATCCTAAGTACGCAAAACTTTATTTTTAAATGTTTTGAGACCATTCAAACAAAATACGAGGGTATGCATTAAAAAAATATCACTTTAATTTTTTTGGGACACCCTAATATATATATATATATATATATATGAAGACTGTATGATCTAATTTTCATCCGAAATGCATGTACAAAAGGCATGAGCCAAGTCTCTGCCCGACTGTACGCAGTGAAATGGAGTAAAACCTTCACCTTCATATATATATATATATATATATATATATATATATATAAAGGGTTGTTCAACAAGAACTTTGTTTTTTAATTGTGGCAACACCAGCAACATGATAGTTTTGACATTTAATTTTTTGACGTATTCGTAGTGGATGCATTGGCAATTGTTGCAATGAATTCAATTTCGCTTGAAAATCGCATTAAAATAATTAAAATCCATTATGAAAATGGTGGTTCTGCTAAAGTGACATTTCGTCAAATTCGTGATATTTTCGGACAACATAATCGTCCTTCTGAGACCGCTATTAAGAATTTGGTCGCTAAATTTGAGTCGACAGGCTCGATACAAAATGTGTTAACACCAACGCGTGTACGACCGGGTCGTTCAACTGAAAACATCGCAGCCGTGAGCCACAGTGTTGAAGCAGATCCAAATTTGTCAATTCCTCGACGTTCTCGACAATTGGGGTTATCCAAAACCACCACATGGCGAATTTTGCGTAAGGATTTGGCTTTGAAGCCTTACAAGGTTCAACTGGTGCAGGAATTGAAGCCGAACGACCATTCAAATCGCCGTAGATTCGCTCAATTCATTCAGGAACAACCCGCTGGTTTTTCTGAAAAAATCATTTTTTCAGACGAAGCCCATTTTCACTTGTCAGGGTACGTCAACAAGCAAAATTGCCGCATTTGGGCTTCTGAAAATCCTAGAGCAATTATTGAGAAGCCGTTGCATGCTCAGCGTGTCACTGTATGGTGCGCTATGTGGTCTGGAGGCGTGATTGGGCCGTTTTTTTTCGAAGATGAGACTGGAAATGCGGTAACGGTCAATGGATCACGCTATCGCAAGATGTTGACAACTCAATTTTGGCCTATTATTGATGACGTGGATATCACTGACATGTGGTTTCAACAGGACGGTGCCACATGTCACACAGCCAATGAAACGATCAATTTATTGCAAACCAAATTTCCCGATCGCATGATTTCACGAAACTCAGCTGTTAAGTGGCCAGCATGATCGTGTGATTTAACGCCACTGGATTATTTTTTGTGGGGCTATGTTATGGACAGAGTCTATACGGAGCCAATCGAATCGATTGCAGCCTTAAAACTCAAAATCCGTGATGTGATTAGCGAAATAGTCCCGCCATTTTGCCAAAAAGTGATTAAAAACTTTGATGAAAGAATCGACATCTGTCAGCGTGCTCGTGGTGGACATTTGTCAGATATCATTTTTCATGCATAATTGCCAAACTTTTCTCTTTGTAATTCAATAAAAATTTTAATCATCTTCATCAAATTTTTTTGTTTTATTTTGTTTTAAAAAACAAAGTCCTTGTTGAAAAACCCTTTATATATATAATATATATATAGACAATCAAAATAGTAGGTTTCCGGAACAGTCCCAAAATACTGCAAATAATATTTAAAAAAAAAAAATATGTATATCTGAGCATCAGAAGGCAAGCACTTGCAACAACAACCAAGAAGAGCAAAACTGACCAATACCAATTAGGTAGGTACTTCTATAGGCATGCACCGGCAGCACAAACCCGGCTATCACTATGTACTCGCCTACACACCGATGCATTATACTTACAAATACATATAGCATACAAATAATACAATTATAATATGACAAACAAATTACAGTATGAACCGGCTTATGCGATTCAAGGAATAAAAAAAAAAAAATTTAATGAAAAACAATTTAATAAAAAAACCAATTAAAAAATAATTATGATAATGATCTTCAGCATTGAGGAAAGAATTAGTCTACAAGATTGAAATAAGTGAGTTAGTGTAATTATTTACACCAATAAAATATTACTCATTAGTCAACAAAACAATTATTTTATTCATTCATTAACTAGTAGACCAATTGCAGTAATAAACATGCTAATCTTTCTCTGAAAGCTTATACAAGAATTAAAATAATTAAGCAGATATAAACACATAGTTCTGGGTAATACGCCCATGCATTTATTAAGTCGCAACCCAAACAAATGTAATTTTTTTTCTAAATTCTAAATACGTATACTTCAGAGTTTACGGGTATAACCATGTGCCTATTGGATACTCATCCTAGGTTTAGACCCTCTTGCTGAGATTCCTTCATGAACGAAAATATGCATGAAGAAATCGCTGAAGGTCACACCAGCAAGCGTGTCAAAACATTAGACGTAGGTTCACGGTTGCAAATCCGTAAATACCAAAGTTCAATAAAATCATAATCGCTGGATTTTTTTTAACCTATTAATCAACAATTTTAGTTTGAGATTGGTGTAGTTGACACATAGTTGCATAATGCTATTCATATGTTGTGTATACATGTATAATCAGTATTAATGTTTCAGACCCAATATTTCATTGTGCCCTTATTGTGATGCTTATACAGAACTAGCCCTTAATTTGGATAAATTGGCTTTGAGGTCTAATAAACTTCCATACATCGCAATTATTTAGTATAGACTTTGTAAACATATTTTTTATTAATAAAAATAATAAAAAAAATTTAAGGGACATATAAAATATTTAGAGTGATTCTTAGTGATACATATGAGACTACAAAAATGTAAGTATTTATTTTCATTATAATCAATTTAGAATGATCAATAAATTTTCTTCACTAATGGTCAAAATACTTAGCAATAAAAGTTATTTTATTTCATTGAGAGTCACTCTCTTACATTTTAGTGAAAAAAAGCAAATTCAACAAAATTAAGGCCTAGATCAAGATAAGGACACATTGAATTATTGAACCTTAGAGAATAAGAATAGAAGAGGGATGATATGACAAAAGGTCCTTAAAGTGTATGTACAATTCTATATATATTTAGGATATGTTTCATAAGCCATTCATTGTTATCCTTTGTGTAAAGCAATTGTTTCCAAATGTTGTTTCTAGATTTGTAAATACAAATTTCGTATTGTTTTACATTAAATTATTTAGTATTGTTGTTCATTGTAAAAACAATACATCAAAGCACAATTTATTCTTGAAGCTTTTGCAAAGGTTATGTTACGTATGAAGATTTTTTGATTATAAATTGTTAACATAACGTTACATACAATTCACACAATTCGAGCCAGTCCCATATTAAGATATGAATCTTGTATGGGTATAATTATGGGTAGATAATAACGCGATGTGTGGTAAAAGTCTGAGAGATCGTGTGCGTAACAGTGATATACGAAAGGAATGTGGAATGAAAGTTGGTGTAATAACAAGGATGAATGTAAACAAGTTAAGATGGTTTGGGCACGTGGAAAGAATGAATGAGGACAGAATGACTAAGAAGATATATTTGGCTGGGAGGAATGGTGCTCGGAGACGTGGACGTCCGAGGATTAAATGGCAAGATCATTTAAATCAACTCCTACAGGACGGTCACGTGTTGAGCACATTGAACAGGAGAGCATGCATGAGGAATTGTATGACAGTGACGGAAGCGAAAGATGTATGCAAGGATAGAAGGAAGTGGCGCTCGATCCTTTCTGCCTACCCCGCGAGGGAAGCGGCGTGATGGTATGTATGTATGTACTAACGCTTTGATACATATATAATCAATGCATCAAACACATCTACATGTAATTTCCTGATCCAGGACAACTAAAAAAGGCAAAGGCCAAAGACATGATTGAAAAGTATATGAATACGGAACGCCCCATGCCCTCTATATATTATAATTCACAAGGCACGTCACGTGAAGGAATAAGTGAATTGACATCATCAACATCTTTATTTCTTTCTGTCTTCATTTAGGCAAACTACCCGAATGCATATCACAAAATACATAAATACAGAAAGGATCAAAAACGTATTCCTCCTATCCTTGAATACACCTTTCACATAAATATTATTGTATCGATACCTTAAATAATACAATATAACACATTGCTGTTAAACATACACTTTAATAGTATAAGCGTTAAATAATCTACGACAGTTAATTGAAGTACTTGTATATACTTTCAGGTGCTGACACTTTATAAATCTTTCAGTAGATGCCATAATACCCCAGCTACTATTGAGTACCTACTTATCAGTTTGAAACCAACAATATTTCCTCACGTTTTCAATCCCCCCAATACATCAAATAATATCAGGTGACTTTAGAATGACTTCAGTACAAAACGCGGTTGCACAAAGGGAGGTTGTTCTACATAAAACAAACTTGTTAATAAAAGCCTCATACAATTAAAAATGTATTGTCACATCTTGTGTTAATAGTAAATAAACAATCAAATACGTGTGAAAACAAAAAGTTCAATAAACTTTGAGCTTGATAATGATGGAATTCTCATCGAAACCGGTTGCGCATTATTAAATATTTGAAATACTCAACTTAAATAATTTGGTATATGTGAATGATTGAACAGTATTGCATTTAATTATTGAAATATAGTGATCAAGGAAGTGACTGAAATTCAACCGTTTTAAATATTTCTACCAATCATAATTATAAAAGTATCCGAATGTTTTTAATGTATCTCGAGAACATAGGATAAAAAACAAACCAACTCAATTGAAAATGATTCTGCATTAGTTAAGTCACCATAATTTGGGTTAGTTAGAAGAGATTGCGCCATTGCGACGAACTCGCCCTCTGCATATTGATAGTGTTTAATTTGAATGTATTTTTGTATACAATTGTATTAATTCTGACCAATGTTCAGTATAGAATGAATAAATAAATAAATATGAAAAATATCATTTTGGTGATCGAAAATATTGTGATCGGATGATTATAGAAAATTTAAGTTATTATTTTCTTCATCGACAAATTTACATATCTTTTGAGTGATTCATATTAATTTAATACTAAATGGTATGAAAATATGGCAGATGGTTGCATGTTAAAGTAGATTAACGGAATCTCAACAAGTTGACAGCTACTCTATTAATTCACTCGTAATTCTAATGTAAATACTGTCGAGCTATTAACTCCCTCAAGTGGAATTAACGATATTCTATTATTAAGCTTTTCTAATCCTCTCAAGTCCACTTGTTCCTATGTTATTGTCATTGTTGCATATCAAATATCACAGTAATAAAAAAATAAACTATTAGATTATGAAGTATCAATTGCGTAGTGTAGTGAGTTTTGAAGTGATTGGTTAAGTGAAAAGAAATTCAGGAGTGGAAAGTGTTTTACGAATATATGTTGCGGTGAGTATTTTTATATTCTACATATATACATATTTTAAAAACCATTAATTTGGGCTTGTATTTAAACAAAATACACCCTGAAAGGTAGACAATATTTTTGTAAGTACTATCTCTCTGCCTTTCTATTTGTCTATCTCTTAATGCATCTGTACCTACCCACATCTCTTAGAGTTCAGACAGAGAGAATACATACTTCATTATTTTGGAATTTATGAAGTTGTTGTGAACGCATAAATACTTGATAATTTTGAATTATTTTTATGTAGATGTATAGTATTCAACCTGGAGAACAAGAATCCGGCGCATAATTGTGGATTTTTTAAGCACAACAATAAATATTTGCATTTTTCGTATGCCCTTGACGTATCACAAGTATCCTATAAATATCGGAGGCCATATTGAAATTTGTATGGTTATCAAAATTACCAACATAACAAAAACAATGTTTACTGGACAAAATACAATGGAAGTCAAAATTAAACGGGGTAAAAAGTCAAAATAATGAAATGGGAAAATTATGACAATTTATTAAATCGAAAATAGACATACCTTATATTATTATAAATCCTTTTTCGTATATACTGTATTTGTGTTGTTAGGTAGTCTGGTGCTAATATATGCAAAAACACATTTATTATGTTGACTGATTGCGGGTTAGGTTTGTTAGGTAGTACGGTGCTAATATATGCAAAAACACATTTATTACGTTGACTGATTGCTGGTTAGGTTTGTTAGGTAGTAAGGTGCTAATATATGCAAAAACACATTTATTACGTTGACTGATTGCGGATTAGGTTTGTTAGGTAGTACGGTGCTAATATATGCAAAAACACATTTATTACGTTGACTGATTGCGGGTTAGGTTTGTTAGGTAGTACGGTGCTAATATATGCAAAAACACATTTATTACTTTAATTTTATAAAATTAGTGATATATATGGTATTTATGGATTTAATTAATTTTTTTATTGAAAATTTATCATTTTTCTCTATGATATGCATTGTTTATGTCATATTGGTAAACCTGCAATTCATTTCCTCTATTTTAGTGTCAACATGGCGTCCGATACTTGTTTTGATTGTGATGTGTAAATCGTGGACAAAATATGCAAATAATTAATTTTGTGTGCATTAAATCAACTTATTTTGGATGGATTATCATTTCTCTGGTAGAAAACTACATACTCACATGATTATAACTTGAAAATTCATAATTAGTTTTTTGAATAGTTCACCTATCCTCTATATTTACCATTATTTTGTACGCAGAGTTAAAGCATGATATATTCACTATTAGATAGGTAAATTACTTTAAAATTAATTTTTCACGTTACTTCAATTATATTAAAAAAGTTCACGCTCCATAACCTTTTGAAACGTCAACTAAACAATTGTTCGATACGTAGAACACTGTAAATATGATAAAAATCAAGCACAAAATACCCAATGCACGAGTTTGTTGAATTAATTTACCTTAAAAAACTGTGCCCTTTCACGTGGATAATACGTTGTAAGAAATGTATGCGATATATCTACGTATAGGAAATACTACGAATTTCACATTACATGTCATAAACAATAAGGGATTATTTTTAGACACAATATCATATCTCTTATAATAATATTATCAAGAATATGTTTTTCTTGATTCTTTTCTTTCCATTCTGCTACTGTCAATGTGTTATCTATCTATCTATATCTATTACAAGTAGATATCTATTACTTTGTAAAATACTGAAGTAATTTCGTGGAATGTGTTCTAGATTAATTGTATAGATTCCATGTCATAACAATATGTCACTATGATTATTCCATACTATGTTTCATTGTTTACGCTACATGAACAAATATGAGAAATAATATGTCGATACAAAATCCCTTCATATAATCTTTACTTTTCATTGTATCGACTATACAGTTACGTAGGTCAACAAATAGAATACTTACACATTTTCAAAATCTAGATTTTTTTATAATTATATTACGCGTAACAAGTGATATTCTTTCAATTTTACTTCTATACCATCACGGAATATCTCACGAGTACCCAACAGATTACCTGCATGTAATAAACATGCAAGCTGTTTTCTTCGTGCCAACAAACAACTAAGACATTCAAAATGCGTGTCAAACCTCATCGCTGAATTTAACATGTAAAAGTATTTATTTTTTAGAACATCCGCTTTTTACAGGACACTAGAAAGCTTACGGTGGTCAGAGTACGTCCAAAAAAATCTAACCACCATAGCTGACATTCGTAAAATCGAAAATGATATTTTGGAATATTAATGAATTGGTCTCCAATATTACTGTTTCCGTTTACAAACAAAAAAACATTTGAATAATTTCTATTAGAAGCACACATTTGTTTTGAGTTTTCGATAGATCGCCAAACTGCTTCAAAATTTAAACGTGGCGTATCTTGGAATATAAGAATTTCATATTGTTGATTTATGGAACTGTGTAAAACTATGTAAAAACATTCGAAACTATGTAAAAACTTAACTATGTAAAAACATTCGAATACAAATGTGCAATCTGTAAATGGTTTAATATGTTTGAATATTGTAATATATTGTATTTGTGTAAAACCTGTAGATGTGCCAATAAAATAAAATAAAATAAAATAAGAACTGGAGATTCGATATAGGTACTTTACAATATTGGTTCTAGTGCTGTCAGCCAATTCACTATCTCCGGTTTCGCCTCCTGGAGACCCTTAAAGTATTATACTATACCCTCACGCCGTGTCCCAGGTGGGGTAGGCAGAGAGAACGGAACGCCATGTCGCTCTATCCTTACATACTTCTTTCGCTTCTTCTACATTCATCCAGTTTCTCATACATGCACGCCGATTCCTCTTACTTAACACGCGACCGTCCTTGAGAATTTGATCCACGTGGTAAAGCCACGTAGTTCTTGGACGTCCGCGCTTCCTCACACCCTCTCTTTCAGCTAAATACACCCTCTTCGTCAATCTTACACCATCCATTCGCTCCACATGACCAAACCATCTCAATTTTAAGTAACCGCTGATTTTTTGAGTTTTCAGTTTTGCATATCGACACATGCAATAAACATTCTTCATGCCGATTAGTGCTTTTGAAACATAGCCCATTAAACGGCTTAATCACCGGTCTACAGATCCATTTATTTTCTACAACTGAGACTGATGGGTACAGTCATAATACGGACATCTTTTTTTGGTAATAGAGCTTAACATATAAATGAAAAAAATAACAAATTGAAAGAATGTAAGTACACATATATTATAAACTACACATGTAATATTTTCAGAGTAATGAAAAATACATTTGTATATTACGCTTATTAAAAGTTAGCCACCCTTTTTCGTTTTATTACTTTCTTCATCGTCCTTGTCATGGTGTCCGAAAATAATTTGCTCCATAATGAACACACGTAATTAAGGGAGGTAAACTAGTTAAAAAATCATCGAGATTTTGTTGTTAAAATATATGAATATAAATACGCTTTTACCAAAACAATTTCAAGTTATATTTCGATGGTCTTTAAAGCAAACTTGACTACTTACAATCCAGTAATCAGGATTGGATGAAACGAAAATAAACACCTGGGGTTATTTATTCTGAAATTTATGCAAAATTTACCAAAATTGCAGATTTCAAGTTTTGACCTAATACCATCGATTTATTCAGTAGGCCAAATCATTATCTTCTACTCATAAAACACAACCAGAAAACTAAAATATACTCTTACATAGTTTACTTTTTTCACAGATAAAGGTCTTCATTATAAATAGGTGTCTTATTTTGCTGAAGATATTTGAGATTATATTTTATTACGTTCCATAAATCGATTATGGATTCCATATAATATCTTGCTTTTCCATTGAATAGATCAAATTGGAATTTTTTCATGTTTTCCTTGAGTGAACCATATTAAGATAGGTTTCTGGGTAAACTCCAGTTGTGTATTGTCGCCATGCCTACTGGCAGAGGGCTCATCGAAACGTCGATGACAGTATTAATTTTTGTTTTTTTTTTTATTTTATAGAGACACTCACAGAAAACTGACAACACAATACATAAATTACAAACATACAATAAGATCTGGCCAGTTCCCCAATTAAGAGTGTCTACAGCATGCACAATCAGAGAATTCAATTAAAGCGTGATTCAATATAATGCCACGATAATAATAATCTCTATATACCTAGGTAGAGATAATCCTGCCAATGCACATCATCACATTTTTCTTAGGTAAACTGCTCTGTTGATTTTGTTATATGAATGATGATGTGCAAGAAGAACAAAACAAATGAACAAACAAAATATAATGTAACAACATTTTTAAGTACCTATTATTTCACTGAATTCTACACAATACTTATTTTAGAAAACCAATAATGCTACTGATCAAAAAATACATGTGTGCTTAGGTCAGATTGTTATCAGATAAGTTTCGATGAATTTTATTCGATGAAAATGTGTTTAATTATTTACTTCCCTAATCTACCCTGTACCGAAAACAATATCTCTGACATTTGTATGGCAGATATAAACACACATGTACTCATACAATACAACAACAATAATAATAATAATGATTTTCATTTTGAAACATTTTCCAGTGGTGCGCAATTTCCCACCCCGACTCATTAATCACGTGACTAATTGACAAACCTGGATGAGCGGTGGCGCCCGGACCCGCGATGCGATGCGGGGGTTGGTAAATTCAGAAATGTCTATTTCCTATACGTATAGTCACGTACGTTGGAATGTATTATTAATTATTTGAAAATATATTATTTTTGTTCTCTCCTCCATTCCGTCATACCTAAATGACTTTAGAAATGAGTATTTTACAAAGAGACTTCTACTATTAAATTTATAAAATAACATGCATAGACAATTCACACACATCGAGCTAGTCCCAAACTAAGATATGAATCTTGCATTATGAGTACTAACAAGAGAACAAACATAATATATGAAATGCACTAAACACATATATATACATGTACCTAACACCAAAACCCATTATACATTAAATGTATTTAATTCTACAAATTTTTGGTTATTAAAGGACCCACCAACTACCCCGTCTAAAGGTCTGGGGACTTCCACCAATCCGGTTCTAGTTTCTACACTAGCAAATTTGTCCACACGAGCCATATAGTGCGCTGCCTGAAGAAAAAAAATAATTTGTAAAAAAAAAATAACGTACCTAACACCAAAACCCATTATACATTAAATGTATTTAATTTTACAAATTTTTGGTTATTAAAGGACCCACCAACTACCCCGTCTAAAGGTCTGGGGACTTCCACCAATCCGGTTCTAGTTTCTACACTAGCAAATTTGTCCACACGAGCCATATAGTGTGCTGCCTGAAGAAAAAAAAAAATTTTTAAAGTAAAAATTGTCATTTACGATCTATATAAAAAGATACATTCTAAATTAAAGATGTTATATGTCTTAGTCTAGACCAAGGATGGCCAACCCGCGGCTCGCGGGGTGCCTGCTTGTGGCCCGCAAAGCATATGAACACATTTTAAAATAAATAAATAAAATAAATAAAAGTTTCCGTTACATTTTAGAAAGAGGTATTTTGAGAAAATATTCTTCAAGAAAACTGAGGAGTTTTGAAACATTTCAAATTCCTATACCATTTTGAAAATTTGGCAACGGGGGGGTAGAAATTTTAAGGTGATGTAAAATTTTCAAATATTGTTGTGCGGCCCGGTAGGAAATCTCGTTCTGAAATTTGGCCCGGCTGCTGAAAAGGTTAGCCACCAATGGTCTAGACTCTAGAGGCTTAACAAATACTTTTTAGTAAGATTGTTTCAAATACTTTATCTAACGCCAGATTGCTAAGAAGGTGCTAGTGGGGTCACTCGCGAATGAGAGGCCTGAGTCAAAACACATTTTAGCTTTACGTTTTCGTGTCGCAATCGTTCGGATGTAGACGACGTTGCGCCAAAGTAACAATATTCGTAACTATTGTGTATTTTAGCTACGAAATTGACACTTGCTCGCAAAGTCGTCTTTATTCAAACGCTAACGAAACGACAACGTAACGTTAAAATGTGTTTCGACTTCGAGCCCAGATCAAGTAGAATCTATATCTACATGCTGAGTACAATGAACAGGAAATTATGCATGAGGAACTGTAGATAAACATAAAAGCAAAAGAAAAACAAGGACAAGAATGTTTTGGAATCGGCACAATTTATTTATTTATTTATTTATTTATTCTTTACTGTACATTGATGATAATGATGATGTAGGTACGAGTATATGTAGGTAGGTATATATTATATTATTATTAATTAATTCTAAAAATATAATAATTAACTGAATTCGGTAGCATGCTATTTACCTGAAACCGACCTGTTCCATCTATCTAAAATAATCATATTGTATTATCTTCTTATGTAGGTATCTATGTATTATGAAATTCCTTATGTAAACTCGTACTTAACTTTCATCTCCTAACATGTTGTAGCAATGTAATGTTTAATTAAAATTTGCTTAACAAAACACATCATTGTTGTTATTACACGTGTAACTCATTGTACGTGAATTTCAATAGAAATAAATCTAACTAAGATAACACGACACTTAGATAAATAATACTATGTAGGTAGAACAGTGATAAAGTCAAAATTGTTCATGTTTTTCCTTTGAATAATAAAGTTTTGATAACAAGTTAAACGAAAGTATTTTTTAAGTCATCTGTCTACTTTCTTATCGTGAAGTCGAGTGCCCAGAATTGAGTATGTTACCCACGTTTTTCCGATAAGTTTTAGTGTCCTGTAAAAAAGGCGGTTATTCGTAAAACACTACATTTATGTCATTAAACATCTACAATTGTCACTCATCCTGTATATATATTTTTTTTGACACAAAGAATACAACAATCAACATGCGTGTTTATTACCTGCAGTTATGTAGTTCACTGACTTCCCTTCTCAAATTTCCGTGATGTTATGAATGAAAAAATGACCATAGATTACTCATGTTTGCCTTTATGAGAACAATGAATTACTGTTTTTGGCACAAATCATCCTTGTAGGATGCTATGCCACAAGTGAAAAAAAAAAATGTTTTAATGAATATTATGATATGAAAAATAAAAAAAAACAAAGGGGTATAAAATAAGTTATTTATTTATTGATACATCAACGGCCCACTGGCCTTTTAATAGTAGGTAAGGTTGACACAATATAAAATATAACAACAACAAATATTTCAGTATTATACAAATTAGTATAGATATAAACATAATGGAAAAGATGCTATGTTAAAGAATATAAAAAAAACCTTATCAAATAAAAACAGTAAAATTGGTGTGAGCAAGTGTAGGCATACATAATAACACAACAAATCAAAATAAACAACAACAAAAAAAATGTCATTTAAAACACTTCAATCAGGTATTACAAATAAATACAGTACAAACAAAACAAAATAAGTCATACAATAATAGTATGCATGCATGTATAGCCAAGCAGTATCATAGTATACGTAAATATCAATCAATCAATATTCCCGAACTTGCAACAATAATCGAAATACAAATACACACAAACACCAACACTTCGCTCAAAATCCAACAACCACATACAATATATTCCAATTATGCGGAAGAAGATAATAAATTATTACATGAGTATCGATGGCATTAAAAAATGTTGTGAATATTAAAATATCACCCATATCAACACACTACCAAACAAACATAACAAATTATATACTGAGTAAAAAATAAATAAAAAAAATAATAAGTACATTAAAAAATATAATTAAATCAACCAAATTTAAAATGTAAATATACGATAGTTTCATTCAAAATAGGATAATTACTCTTTTAAATATATGGATATAATTTCAAACTACTAATAATTAAGGAAAATAAATAGATAACGACACTACATTTATTTAAATAAAAATAAAATATTATTCCCTATATCAATATTAATCCAAAAAAAAACAAACAATTTACCATTACATAAAAAAATTAAATAAAAATATCGCCAATAAATGTCAAAAATATTAATTCAAATAAAACCAACAATTTAATATAAAACAAGATTAAAAAATAACTCACATTAAAAAAAAAAATTTAATTATCGCTAATAAATGCTATATTAAAACAATATAAAATAAAATTTTAGCCAATAAATGTCAACAATATCAATCTAAACAAAATCAATCATATAAAATAAAATATAAAATAAAATAAATATTATAAAATAAATTATCGCCTATAAATGTTTACACCTTCAAAGACAGTTTATGGATTGAACATGGTCTTAATCTTATTCTTGAAAGTAGTAAAATTAATATTGAACATATCAATATCGCCCAAAAAATTATTTCCGAGGCAGTGTAAGCGGGGAACCACTGTGTTTCTCACATAGTTAGCGGTATAGTTATCATAGTAAAGTAGCTCTCTACTCCTAGTACTACGTCCAGGTACCCGGTACTTTATTAAACAACACAAATCAGGGACGTCAAAACGATTATTCACAATTCTATACAAAAAAATTAAGTCATTCATAATTCTCCTATCTGCTAAGCTCTCTAGATGTAGACGTGATTGCAATTGTGCATAGTCTAATTCATCTCTTGGGATACACAGTTTATAATTAATGAATCTCAGAAATTTGCGCTGCACACGATCAATATTATTGATATGAACATTATAACCAGGCGACCAGATGGGAGTACAGTATTCCAAAAGACTACGGACCAGAGAAATATACAAAAGGGATATGGCGTGTATGTTTTGAAAATCACAAACCGTTCGAAGTACAAATCCCAGTGATCGCATTGCCCTTCCAGTTATCTCAACAATATGATTTACAAAGGATAACCTTTCATCAAATAGAACTCCCAAATCATGAATTTCCGTCACTCTAGTAAGTCGCACACCCTCCATAGAATAATCAAATTCTACAAATTTCTTTGTTCTACCAAATCGAATGTACTGACATTTATTAACATTAAGGTATAAATCATTTCTATGACACCAAGAAGTAATCATATTAAGATTATCTTGAACGACATTACAGTCTTGAATAGTTTCAATTCTTTTAAATAATTTTATGTCATTGACAAATAGTAAGAACTCGATATTTTTTAGTTCAGGTATAATGTCGTTAATGAATATCAAGAACAAAATTGGCCCAAGATGGCTCCCCTGAGGCAATCCTGAAGTTGCTGCAAAATTATAAGAACAGATATTGTTTATTTTTACACGCAATGTGCGACCAGATAAGTAGCTGCTGAACCACTCTAATAGTGGATTCGTTACTCCAAGCATCGAAAGTTTCCTCAGTAATACACTGTGAGACACCTTATCAAACGCTTTACAAAAGTCTAAATATATGGCATCGACCTGACCTCCCATAGCAAGACAATTAGCAATATAATCCTCGTAGATAGTCAAATTTGTTAAAGTTGATCTGCCTGCCATAAAACCATGTTGCTGGGGTTCGATTACAAGGGAAATAGATGGTAAAATTATGTCAAGGACAAGTGATTCAAAAATTTTAGCAAGTGTCGATTGCAAACATATCGGTCTATAGTTACAAATATCATTCTTATCGCCCTTTTTAAAAATGGGAGTGATGTTACCCATTTTCCATGTATTAGGGAAATAACCCATTTCAAGCGATTTATTGAAAATAAATGTCAGTGGTACAATCAAGGCTTCTACGCATTTCTTAACAAATATAGGAGGTATGTTATCAGGGCCTGCAGCTTTTCTAATATCAAGTTTTAATATCTTAGATCTAACGCTATCTACGTGAATATAACATTTAGATAAATTTATACATTTATCATAAAACACAGGTGGATTGTCCACATCGCTATTGCTTACCTCAAATACATCGCTGAATCTATCTGCAAACAAATTAACAATTTTTTGCATGTCATCTGCTCGTACATGTCCTAAGTACATCTCCGTAGGGTAACCAGAATCATTTTTGCCCAATGTATTACGGAATTTCCACAGACTTCTTGCATCGGTAGTAATGGTTTCAGCGTTCTTGATGTGCTCTTGGTAGCATTTAGACTTCAGAACTTTGCATCTGGTCCTTAATTCAGAAAATTTGTTGTAGTACTTAGCCTCATGAGTTTCTTTATAGTTTCTATGAGCTGCCTTTTTTTCCGATATCAGTTTTCTCAACTCCGCAGAAAACCATTTCGGAAATGTGCTGCATTTATACTCTTCATACGGTACGTATTGATTTATTGTATCATAGAGGATACCATATAGAACAGCAAGAACAAATTCCATATTGTCGTTTTTTTAAAATGTCCAATCTGCATTAAAAAGGAAGTCCACAGCCCCACCATAGTCACCTTTATTGAAATTATGTGAAAAGGTACGTTCATTTCTTGATATGTTTGAATTTAAATTTATACTAAGCTTCAGCGGCGGGTGGTAGGTATCAACAATTGAAAGTTCTTCATCCGATCGTTCCACACTCGTTGATTCACAGTTCGAAAATACCAGATCAAGCAATCGACCCTGAGAGTTATAAATGAAATTATATTGGGTAAAATTCAAAAAATTCATGGTTTCCAAAAGAACCGTCGCTCCATCTTGGTTACCTCCATTTATATGGGCTGTATCTGTATCCGGAGACCATATTACTCCTGGTAGGTTGAAGTCTCCAAACAACCAGAATTTGCCTGAGGGTATTTTGAATTCAAGTTTAATTTGATGACCACATAAACTTGTTCGATGCTGTTATAAGTAGTTTTAATCAAGGAAGATGCAAGATTTTTCTTTACTGCTATGAGCACCCCACCACCTCTTGACTTGTCACTTGTTCGACTACTTCGATCCATTCTATAGACATTGTACGTTTCAAATCCCAACTCTGAACTGTTGATTGAGTTATCTAGCCAAGTTTCTGTGAGAATAAGTATTGAGTGATTCAGTAATGGTTATAAAAACTTTAATTATCTCATGGCATCGTTTCTCTTCCAGGGTAGACAGAAAGGATGGCACAAAAACAAGAGAACCAGGGTGAGTGGTATACATCGTCGCTTAATTGAAAATGTTCCAAACCTTACATAAAAAATATCTGCATTTTACAGCATACTCAAAAATCTGTATAAAAAACTGAGAGACTTAAACTATTCCGAAAACTCCATGAAAAATGTCTTATTAGATTATTAGAATAGCAGCCTTCTTCGTGAAACTCAAAAAATAGAAACGAATTTTACGTAAATTATTTCGCTTACAATAATATACAGTGAGTGAAAATATACAAGATAGATTTATGTAGGTATCTATAGGAATTTTCTGTTTAAAATGTAATTTCCGTGAACGAAAAGTGACAGTAATCTCATAAACCTATCAGCCTTCATTTTGTGAAATATTATTCATTTTAAAAGAATATTAATTTTAATTAAATAGTGTATAATTGCATTCCGCCATTTCGCTCACTACTCCCTATTCAATTACTTCTTATGAAAAATATTCACATAAATAATATTTTAAACCGCTCGTCAATTTGTTTGTTTCAATATACCTATAATATACAGATTATTTAGTTGTGTTATAAATACTCCAATGATGTAGAGCGAGTGTAATGTCTATGTCCCAATATCATACCACAATTATTGTTCTCCGCCAGCACATGTTTTTAACCTATAGCAGAGCAACCATAACCACAAATTCTCGTATTGGTAAGGCTATAAAACTGTTCAGTGACGCGAATGTTCCTGTCGCTCTTTTCAATTTCACTAACAATGACTTTACTGTCAAAAAAGAGGATTTTTATTTATTTAAAAAGCACCTAACAAAGATATGGAGATAGAATCATTCATAAGTCAGCTGTCATCTAAACCGTGTGCCACAGATAATGTAAAATATCGGTATAGTTGACATTCTGGTCATTTTGATTCTAATTTTTCTCCTCTTTTCCTTTTTTATCCTACTTATATCACTTTGGTCAAAAGTATTTAGGTTCCAATTTTGGGTGAAATTCTAAAATAATAATTTTACGTGGCTACATTAATATAATATATGTATTTCTATGGCTACTTTTATCAGCAAAGATATATGAAAAATATACCCTCTGTACTACATCCCATCTACTGAGAGTATTCGTAGATTATAAAAGAGTACGATTGTAAAAAATCAAGGCATTCAGGAAGAGTAGATAAATATAAAATGTAAATTGTCTTTATTTTTCGAACACTTGCCTTTTACAGTATACTCGAAAACTCTCCGAAACGAACTGGTCTCCCACTCTTTTCAATGAATAAATAACATTTTGCCAAAGCAGTTGGCAAAAGCGCAAAGATTGATAATTGTTTAATATGAGTGCTATATTTTCTTATTTGGATTTTTAAAATTAAGTGGCTCATGTGCTAAAAGAATATTGAGAAAATGGACTACGAGCGTTGCTGAGTTCAAAAAGCTAGTAAAATTTATTAATATTTTCTTGAAGAAGTTTTAAACTGTATTCAAAGGCATTGATTTTATTATATGGAAATAAGCCAAGATAATATTAATATTATAATTATATTCTATTAAAGTCTTCATGAAATGTAAGGAGCGTCGTTAAATGTATAAAATATTAGAGGGATGATATGAACAGCAGGGTTACTCTTGACAAAACTAAACACGATCTTAATCTAGTCTTGATCTTGATCATACGACGCACGAAGGGACTATGGTCAAAAACACCGCGCTACCACTAACGCGCGATCGGTTTGCGTGTATTTTTGGCCAATAGTCACTTCGTGCGTCGTATGATCAAGATCAAGACTAGATTAAGATCGTGTTTAGTTTTTTCAAGAGTAGCCCTGCAGCGACGGTTATAATAGTTTTGTTTTCATTATAATTTAAATAGCATGTAATATTTATGTACATAGGTTATACGGCCAATGTAAAGGTGAAAAGTATCCATGTAAAACCTACACATTTTGGAACCTGAATATTCTAACTATCAGGCACTCATATTCTTAAACATGTTTATACTTGTATATTTTTTCAATGAATAATTATATTTAAAAAAAAAAACACAAAGGACTATAAGACAAAACCGAGAAAAAAACCTATTGGATTATAACTGAAGTTAAATAAACACAAAAATCTTGGGAAAGTCAAATGTTTGTGGAGCATCCAAATAAGGCATTAAATTTACTACCTTCAATACAGCTATGTAATGATAAGGTATGCTACACATTTTAAATGTGTTAAATTTTATACACAAATAACATATTTATAACTTGCAATTAAGTCTGCTGGCTACCTCACTTGTGAAATATGCCGAGATGGAAAAGATAGATAAATTTTAGAGACGACTGTCAATTTGCTGAATTAGGTCGAATATCTTCGAAAGAAATATAATCACTTGATTTTCAGGACTATTGACTACTAACTTAATTTGGAGATATTTTCAAACTGTGAGTTCTTATTTCCTATCCACAAAAAGCAGGGAAATAGTTCATGAGTGAACGACCAGTTTAGTTATCTAAATTAGAAGATTTTTTTTTCTGGTTCCGTAAAATGCTTTTAAGAGTCTTGTATTAATCGGTTGTTTGTTCTGAAAATATCGTTTCAGAAACATTATGAAAAAAGCATTATTTTTAGCAAAGAATTTAGTTAGAACATACTATACCTTGTCATCCTACAAGTCTAAAAATTAAATTAAAAATGTCTTTGAACATTTCGCTATAATCACACATTGAACAATTTTGCTTTGAATATAAATCTTCGTGTCTTTTATACAATAGAATAAAACAAATAATCGTGGCCATTCACGGGAATCACGAAGCAGGACAAGATAAAAAAGGCAAAATGGAAAAAAATGTGTATCTGAAGACTATACAAATTATTACTAACATTTAAGGAATACAATAGAACCTCCACGAAACGAGGTACGAATTTCTTAAATAGCCTTTTGGCAAACAAAGGACAATGTTCATAAAAGGTTGAGAGATGTGTAACAAAGAGCATACCAGGAAGAAAGGATAAGTTTCTTACTTCTCAGACACTCCATGTACGATATGATATATAACGGAAATTTTTCAGAGATATACCCACATGGAACTCGAAATCAGCTAATATTGTAAAAATAAATCACCACATTTAAGGATGGTTTCAAATAATAATAAGATTACGGATCAAACAACTAAGGTTCACAACTTTTGGAGAAATATGGAGAGAACGCTGAAGAAATCCATGATTTAATGAAGAATGGAAGATAGGTATATCTTTCTAATTTCACTTATGTATAGGTATATTTGTACAATTGTACATTCAAACGTCATTCACGTAAGCGTTTATGGTCAAAGAAGTATTAAATTTTAATTGACTGTACAATGTATCTTCATAAAACGTAAGTACGTTACTAATTATTTTTCTTTAAAGATGAATCAAACAATTTTTAAAGGATGAATGAATAAACTTAAATAATCCCAAATATATCCCATGAACCCTAACCGTAAATGTGAAGTATGTTGGCAATGTAAAAATATTTATCTTTGCTGTGCTATGATGTTGAAAATGAATTCATCAATTTGTCTGATATATATCTGCGATGCATATTCCGCTGTGTGAAAAATATCTTAAAAGAAAAACATGACCTGTACGTACAGAGAATCTTTCTAAAGTGCGCTTTTCTCTCGAATTTATTTATTTTTTTGATGTTGTTGCTCATACTGGCTTTTCTACAAGTATCTTTTCTACTCCCACGACTTCCTTTAGTTTTTTTTTGCGAACAACTTAAGTTCTAGTACGTTATTCTTTTGTTTTTCGGAACAACAACTTGAATTCTATAATAAACAAAAAAGACACTACAAGCATTTAAAAATGTTTTTCGAAGAAAATGCTGTAAATATTTTCTAGGAGTTTGTATAAGAGAACAAGACAATCATTTGGTTTGGGAGAGCTCTACATAGTCTTGTAGACTTTACTTACTAACATTTTTATTTCAACTGTACTCAAAAGTAAGGAATAATTTATTTATACTCTAACTATATTCCCTTTCGTGTAAATTACACATCTCTCACAAACAGAATCAGTGGTGCTAATACTTAACGACCACATTTTCTTATTTGTGCAACCCTGTACAGCTAGGGCTGATTTATACCGTTTGAAAACTAAATCAATTTAATTGAATTAAGAAAAACAAAATCACACAGAAGCCCATCTTCGCCGTTTTAAACAACCATCTGTAGATGTCCACCTAAAACAGCGAGAGATGGAACGAAATGTTAACTGTGAAAGGTAAAACAGGTAATTAATGGTAATTTTCCAATGCATTATAATTTATTAGGGCAAAAAAAATATATTTAATCCATCGTCTTTCTATCTATAATTCACATCCACAGTATAGGGAGGGCACGATATTAATCTTGAATTAATGTCTATCGAGACGAGTTTATTACCACACGTCTGAACAAATAATTTACAGCTAATTTTGATGCTCATCTTATAAGGCTTAGACTTCAGCGTTATCTAGATGAACGGATCCATTAATGCATATTTATTTAATATCTTAAAAGTTACGGCCTAAGCCTTTTATATGTTATATATTGTTCACATATGTACAATGCATGTAGGTATACAAAAGCATTATTAAAAAAAACATGTAAGAATTATTTTAATGCAATATATGAGTAGAGCAAACAGTGCAATACCAGTAAAAGTAGCAGATTATCAAAAAATACAAAGGTATATGGAAGACATCAAGATATTAATAAAAAAAAAACTCAAAGCGTTATCCATACAAAATAAAGCGATATGTTTTATATTTCAAATTAATACTCTCTCGTTGCGTGGAGTCCCCGGTAAAAAATAGGTCTCCGACTAAATCCTGTAAGTTATAGAGATTCCTGTAAAAGGCGGATAGTCGTAAAATATGACGTACTAAATATTGAACATATTCAATACAGCATTTTTATTTTTATTTTATTTTATTTTATAGAGACACTCACAGAAAACTGACAATACAATACATAAATTACAAACATACAATAAGATCTGGCCAGTTCCCCAATTAAGAGTGTCTACAGCATGCACAATCAGAGAATTCAATTAAATCAAAAAATTCATTGAAGAATGGTAGACTATATTTATTTCATACAGTTGGCGGCCTTTGAAATGTGGTGCTACAGACGCATGCTTAAGATCCATTGGTCGGAGCACGTCGAAAACGAAGAAGTATTAACCAGGGTAGGCGAAAAAAGGCAACTCCTTAAGAGAATCAGCCAACAACGAGCTAACTGGATTGGCCACAACATCAGGCACCCAGGACTACTCATCGCCATCGCGGAGGGTAAGACCGAGGGGACAAATGGCAGAGGCCGACCAAGAGACTGATACGATATCGTCCCACTGGGACGATCGCATCACATCATTTTACAGAATTATCACAAGAGAAATTATCAAATATTATATAAGAAATACATTTACATGAATTGTACATAAGAAAAGTATATAAATTGGCTCGTAACCCCCAGCTTCGCTACATACATTTTGCAATGTACGTAAGCGAAACACATAGAAAATTAATTATATTATAGAGAAAGTATATAAAGAAAGTTACAGTTATATTTGCAAGTAAAACAGATTAATATATTGGCTCAAGTTCATGTCTAGGGATGATTCTACTTGGTCTATACAAGAGGAATGCATTGTGTGTGGGTGACAGGTACATACTTCAATTATACATATTATACTCACGTAAAGTTCAGAGAATTCTTAATCCATTGTTTTCATCAGTTCTCATGGTCATCATATCATTTTAGAATACTTAGGTAATTTATGCAATAATGTTTCTTCTGTTAGCATACTCTATATTGCAAAGATTCTACTTATATCTTTCCTTGAGTAGAATTATAGATATATATCTCCAAGTAAACAATAAAAAATTATATCAAGTGGAACAAAGATTATCATAAGTACATCAGACCTTTCCAAGAAAGTGGATATATTATTTCCATCAGTGGAGCCATTCCTTTAACTCTTTGTTGCTTTCATAGTAAAATAATAGGGTCTTTCATCCATTGGTTGATCAAGGAATTGAACCTTTGTGACATAACTACTCCAAGTATAAACTAGGTTATCTGAATTCCACTTACAAAGAGGCTAAGAAATGCACTTTAAACAGAATAGAAGCACAGAAGGTACTTGTAGGTATAATAAATGGATTTCAACAGAAAGATAACTTATGGTAAGTGATTCACGTTTATTGTGTATACATATTATACATAACAAGACAGTAACTTCAAAGTAATTTTGTATGGAATATCATTCCGTCCAATATACAAAGTTATGAAAGTTATACCATATTCGGACTGAGACAATAAAACAAACAATGGCAATTATCAAATACACCATCCTTGGTATTATCAATATAAATCAATACCTGGTTTATCATGTGATTTATAAATAATTAAATGGAATCATTCATTCTTCATTCAAACTCAAAATCTTAAATTATTACACAACGGAAAATTAATATATAGTTATCATACAACGGAAAATAATATATAGGTCAGTTCAATGATGACATGAACTCTGTTACGGAACAAATACATACAATATTCAATAGCAATATAGTCACTTACGGATGGACAAGCGAACAGTCGTTGAATAACACAAAGTCAAGCATGTTACTGAAGACGTATTTTGCACACATTGACGGTAGAAGGCAGGATCGTGAAAGAAACATACTCTGATGCTTCTATGGCGGTCGCTGGTTATACTCAAAGACGTACAGGGGTGTGGTGGTGTTGTCAGAATCAGATGGATCCTGTCCTCAAGGCGGAAGAGATCACTACTTCTCAAGAGACATGGGATATCTTATACGTTCTTACAATATCCTCAGTGTGAAAGGCAGAAGGCGTCACTATTTCAATATTCCTTTCAGAAATACTCAGCTAGTCTTTTAATCACTCTTTTGACAAGGGTATGGACCGGAGAAGTTACTAGAGGATTACACAGTTCACATAGTAATGCGAGTTATATCGGTAAATCACCGCTATGCGATATACTGACTATCCGAGGTGAAGCTGTACACGCTGAAGATTTAGGAACACATTCTCAATTTCAATCAAATTCACAATACTGAGAAAGTAGAAAGAACAGTTTATGTGATTGTTCATGATTCCTAACATAGAATATTTGTTCAGAAACTATGGATTATCCAATTTCACACGGTTATGAATAATGGCGGCAACAGCATAAACCACGCCCAAAACCAACATATATTGTTATTATACTCAAAACTTCCAATTATTATCATTATCACCACAAGAATCGCCATGTATATATAACTCAAAGAGAATATAAGCTTGTCCATAACATTATTCAATTTATTAATTACTATTAATTATTAATCGCTACTATTGTTCCTTGATATTGGCGGTAAGATTGGTCGCGCACGTAAAACTAACACAGACTTGTAAAGTACATTATTAACGACACACAATAAGAATTGTTTTACGTACAACAGAGGGCAACACACTTGTTTATCACATTACGAAGTTAAGTACTATTACATAATTATTGTTAGTATTATTATTGTGTCGGAGTTACGCACATCGCTATTCGCGACTAAGGCGGGAAGGGACAAACCCTTCTTTCGTCCAACCTATGCCATGGTTTGCGGGTAACTGAATTTGCTTGCAAGCGACGCGAGGAGGAACAGGCACGTTTAACGGTTATTCTTCAAGGGAATGAGAATCATACGATGTGGTGCCGTGTGCAGATCGAAGCATCAGCCAGTCACGTGTTCTTTGTAACGTACAATTATTATTATTATTACGGAAGACTCACAGACAACAAATGACTGTAGGAACATTAGCCAGTATGAACTTTTCCGCAGCGATTATTTAATGCGTAGCATTCTCCCTTTCGGCCCCTCTTGAAAATTTGAAGAGAAGCGACAAATTTTCAAGTTCCTCAATTATACAAAAAAAAGTTGAGAACCACTACAAAAATTGTTGAGAACCACTGGTTACATGAAAAGATTGAATACCACTGGTCACATAAAAAAGTTGAGTACCACTGGTTACATAAAAGTTGAGAACCATTGGATACATAAGCAACTACATAGGTACCCAATTACAGACAAACAATTCAAAAAATGGTAGCTTATATACTATTACAATGTTTCTTACATCCTATAGCCCGTTCAATTATTATTAAACACTCGCGGTAAATTGCCCATAGTCAAAATTGATGCGAACTGTTTTCATATTTTGACTTACACTTCTTAATAATAACACAAAATTCACATTGGTTGTTTTAGTACGGGGCTCCTAACAAAAGTTTGAGAGCTACAATCATAACAATATAATAGTACATAGAGGTGTGTATATATATAGACAGGTGCATATGTGCATGTATATGAAAAACACAGGTCATGAAATCAACAACTTTAAACATTTTACAATACAATTTTATAAGAAACTCAGGATCTGTATTACGTTTCAATATACGGTTCGTTCTACACTGGTGATAAAATTATTCTCTTCAATTTATCAATATACGTACGTTTCATTGATGGATTCATTTACTACGATCGACGACAAGTTAATATTTTAAACATGACAAACATATAAAACAAAAGTTACATACTTAAGAAGTTGGTTTACATCATTTTCGATTCCAGTTACATGTATCCGGCAAGGGAAAAGTAACATAAAGGGATCTAAATAATTATAAACAATTTTGTATAGATGGAATTAGAGATACCACATTTACGCTTCATTTTACCCATTAAGCTTAATAGCACTCATATACAAGTGATTTCATGTACCATGTACCATACAAAGATATTGGCAAAGCACAGAAAGAAATCATACATAATAAGGACATATACATATTAGAAAAACAATTTACACGCAGACATGACATAATGGTAAATCACGACGACTGCAATCACATTTACAGTAACCGATATTCATTATTGGCGTCAAATCCTTCTACGCATATTACATAAGCACAATTCTCACACAGAGACAGATTTCTCACATAGAGATAATCTCAGAGGGAGCTACCCTCACACAGGCTTAATACATGACAAATACATTGAACAACTTTCGATCTTTGCTACACAATATACAAGTTACAAGTTCAATAAATTCTAATATACATCATTATTCAAATTCAACATTTACTTCTTCATACAGGGCTCACCTTTCATAAACAGATTCATACATCATCTTTATTCACTAACATACAATTAATTAAAATTATCCCATTGAATATCTGCAGCCAACATTCCACTACAGGTTTTATTCTGTGTCCTACATAAGCCATTCCGTTCAATGTCAAAATGTTCTATCACATTTTCCAATGTATTCAAGCAACATAAACAAACTTTTCACAAAGTCACAAAATTATTTAATTCAACAAGGATATACTACATCCAAACATTTCCAATTACAATTCATAAGAGATTACTACGTGTCCTACGCGGAATTAAACGTCATATAAACTCAAACTTCAAAATAATAGGCATGAACGATTAGCAATCACATTGTCTACATTCATCAAAAAGAGCATTACGATTTATCTTTCACACATCCAGATAACATCGTCTCTATATTGATTACACAAAAAGGTCACAAAAAAGTATTTAAACACATCTCTCCTATCACGGCTTTACATATTACATAAACATAACTCATTTTTTTATCAAAGAGCGTTCGTTAGTTTACCTTAACGGAATAATTCACTAATCGGACTCAGTTCTCAAATAAACAAGGCATAGGTTACTTCAATATTTCACGATGGTAATAAGCCGCAAAAGTCACATTATTACATTTCAAGAAAATTAATTACTTCACAAAGATAACACATTCCGAACACAAAGGGTTAATATTCAACAAAAAAAATCTAGATCGTTACATGGTTACTTCTTTATTTCAAAAAAAAATTTACAAAACATCATTCTACTATTTACGTTAATGTCAAAATTTTCAACGATGGTCATCAAAGGGTTAACTGTTTCTTAACTAAATTCAAAAATTCAGTTACAGTTCACTAATACTTGACATTAAAAAAAATTCAATTATTATTCACAAAGGGTTAACAAATTCGGTCATGGTTCACTAAGGGTTAAGTGTATTTATATTTCAAATTTCGTGAACGGTCGTGAAGGTTTAACATTATTCACTTCGATTTATTTTTAACTTTAATTTTCTCAAAACAAAAATATTTGTTTAATATTATTCATCATTATTATTTCGTCACATCACTACGTACGCACATTTATATTCTTATCAAAACTCTACTACGCATAATTTTACACAACAACGCTCATTTATTATTATTTCTCCAAGAGTTCAATAAAGATATTTATTCCAAATGCAACATTTTACTGTTTCAAAAAATTTTAATTCAATTTAATATTTAACATCGATTTTTACTCTCATCGTTTGAAAATGAATCTACTATTAAAATAACATTACAACAAAATTCTGTTTATCGGTAAAACAAAGTTCCTTGTACGAAATGGTTCACTATACATACTACAGTATAGGTAGGTACATATTTCGTTTCATTCCAATATTATTATTTTCAACTATACATTTTACCAGTATTTTGGAGTTCCCGTTTCGCGCGTGAATATTTCTATTACAATGTTGAGGTAGGTTGTATGATGTCTCCTTCTCTCTTGCGACGTATAGGTACATACTATACGCTGCATAGTTATGTATACCACCTTTCGCACACCGCTCGTTTCTCGCGACGCACAACTACGGTATAATATTATATCCATCCTTACGGCGTTCGATATTATAGATACACACTATTATAATATTCATTATGTTATGTTGGTCGGTTTGCGATGGTACATACTACACGTTGTTTAGGTAGGTATGTATACTGCGGTATAATAATATTATCGGTCTCTACTGATACGATCTTTTCTTAGCGCGCGATGTATTTCGCACGAAGGTACATTACCCCGATACAACGACATACGTCCGGCGACAAATTTATCGACGCCTTACTTCATCTCGCGCCCAGTACTTCCTGCTACAAGTTACTAATACCGTCGTTACAAACATATTCGCGATATACAGAACCACTTTTATTTTAAATACGAACATTTAAATTATCTATTTTACGATTCCTGTTTCATTTTTAAAATTGTTTTCATATACATACACACATCAAAATCATTACACTTTCAATTAATATCAATACACATTATTACACATTAAAGATAAGAACTCTGAACCTTACAATTATACACCCTCACCACACAATACATTTAAAATTCCGGGCCAACAATTATACGAATTGTTAAATCACGGACATAGCCCACAAATTGATACGATATCGTCCCACTGGGACGATCGCATCACATCATTTTACAGAATTATCACAAGAGAAATTATCAAATATTATATAAGAAATACATTTACATGAATTGTACATAAGAAAAGTATATAAATTGGCTCGTAACCCCCAGCTTCGCTACATACATTTTGCAATGTACGTAAGCGAAACACATAGAAAATTAATTATATTATAGAGAAAGTATATAAAGAAAGTTACAGTTATATTTGCAAGTAAAACAGATTAATATATTGGCTCAAGTTCATGTCTAGGGATGATTCTACTTGGTCTATACAAGAGGAATGCATTGTGTGTGGGTGACAGGTACATACTTCAATTATACATATTATACTCACGTAAAGTTCAGAGAATTCTTAATCCATTGTTTTCATCAGTTCTCATGGTCATCATATCATTTTAGAATACTTAGGTAATTTATGCAATAATGTTTCTTCTGTTAGCATACTCTATATTGCAAAGATTCTACTTATATCTTTCCTTGAGTAGAATTATAGATATATATCTCCAAGTAAACAATAAAAAATTATATCAAGTGGAACAAAGATTATCATAAGTACATCAGACCTTTCCAAGAAAGTGGATATATTATTTCCATCAGTGGAGCCATTCCTTTAACTCTTTGTTGCTTTCATAGTAAAATAATAGGGTCTTTCATCCATTGGTTGATCAAGGAATTGAACCTTTGTGACATAACTACTCCAAGTATAAACTAGGTTATCTGAATTCCACTTACAAAGAGGCTAAGAAATGCACTTTAAACAGAATAGAAGCACAGAAGGTACTTGTAGGTATAATAAATGGATTTCAACAGAAAGATAACTTATGGTAAGTGATTCACGTTTATTGTGTATACATATTATACATAACAAGACAGTAACTTCAAAGTAATTTTGTATGGAATATCATTCCGTCCAATATACAAAGTTATGAAAGTTATACCATATTCGGACTGAGACAATAAAACAAACAATGGCAATTATCAAATACACCATCCTTGGTATTATCAATATAAATCAATACCTGGTTTATCATGTGATTTATAAATAATTAAATGGAATCATTCATTCTTCATTCAAACTCAAAATCTTAAATTATTACACAACGGAAAATTAATATATAGTTATCATACAACGGAAAATAATATATAGGTCAGTTCAATGATGACATGAACTCTGTTACGGAACAAATACATACAATATTCAATAGCAATATAGTCACTTACGGATGGACAAGCGAACAGTCGTTGAATAACACAAAGTCAAGCATGTTACTGAAGACGTATTTTGCACACATTGACGGTAGAAGGCAGGATCGTGAAAGAAACATACTCTGATGCTTCTATGGCGGTCGCTGGTTATACTCAAAGACGTACAGGGGTGTGGTGGTGTTGTCAGAATCAGATGGATCCTGTCCTCAAGGCGGAAGAGATCACTACTTCTCAAGAGACATGGGATATCTTATACGTTCTTACAATATCCTCAGTGTGAAAGGCAGAAGGCGTCACTATTTCAATATTCCTTTCAGAAATACTCAGCTAGTCTTTTAATCACTCTTTTGACAAGGGTATGGACCGGAGAAGTTACTAGAGGATTACACAGTTCACATAGTAATGCGAGTTATATCGGTAAATCACCGCTATGCGATATACTGACTATCCGAGGTGAAGCTGTACACGCTGAAGATTTAGGAACACATTCTCAATTTCAATCAAATTCACAATACTGAGAAAGTAGAAAGAACAGTTTATGTGATTGTTCATGATTCCTAACATAGAATATTTGTTCAGAAACTATGGATTATCCAATTTCACACGGTTATGAATAATGGCGGCAACAGCATAAACCACGCCCAAAACCAACATATATTGTTATTATACTCAAAACTTCCAATTATTATCATTATCACCACAAGAATCGCCATGTATATATAACTCAAAGAGAATATAAGCTTGTCCATAACATTATTCAATTTATTAATTACTATTAATTATTAATCGCTACTATTGTTCCTTGATATTGGCGGTAAGATTGGTCGCGCACGTAAAACTAACACAGACTTGTAAAGTACATTATTAACGACACACAATAAGAATTGTTTTACGTACAACAGAGGGCAACACACTTGTTTATCACATTACGAAGTTAAGTACTATTACATAATTATTGTTAGTATTATTATTGTGTCGGAGTTACGCACATCGCTATTCGCGACTAAGGCGGGAAGGGACAAACCCTTCTTTCGTCCAACCTATGCCATGGTTTGCGGGTAACTGAATTTGCTTGCAAGCGACGCGAGGAGGAACAGGCACGTTTAACGGTTATTCTTCAAGGGAATGAGAATCATACGATGTGGTGCCGTGTGCAGATCGAAGCATCAGCCAGTCACGTGTTCTTTGTAACGTACAATTATTATTATTATTACGGAAGACTCACAGACAACAAATGACTGTAGGAACATTAGCCAGTATGAACTTTTCCGCAGCGATTATTTAATGCGTAGCAAGACGCATATATGGACCAACTGAAGAGGGACATGAACCGTGGCTCATACGTAGAGCTGAAAAGACTGGCTGAGAATAGAGACGAATGGAGAAGAAAAACCAAACTCGTTGCAGACCAATCCAATGGATTGTAACTCATTATATATATACAGTTGGTCTACTGACTAACCCACTTGTGGGATTTGCCGTCATGATATGGATAGATAGATAGACTTTTTTGTCTGTTTGCAGTATAGATTTGAGTAGGTGCACCGTAAAAATATTGTTTTGTGGGTAATTTGTTCACGGCGTTCGTGTTTAGTAAGTGGAATTCCACAAGGAAATAAAAAACAAATGTTTTTATCTATTTCATTGATTTCTATTGAAAAAGACGTCTTTCAAGACATCCTTCAGATTGAGATTTCTCTTGAAATACGAAAGACGTCTGTCAACATAGTAGAAAAAATAATGTTTTTTAATTTCCTTTTGTGAGTAAGTTTTTATTTTATTCCAGAGTAACTCTATTCTCTTACTACACGTGGCTAGTTAAACCAATATGCATTTTATTGTATAACATAATATACGGGTGTTTGTGTTTTTACTTAGTTTTGTATTTCCAAGTAGAAAGGCAAACATGTTAAGTGTTTATAATTGAAACTCATTCTCTCTTGTGTAACGTAATATTTTACTCTTCACGTTGTATCAACCCATTTATTTTGTTAGTAGTGATACTTGAGAATTGTACTAACACAATCATTAATTAATTGTGTAACCTTTTTCATTATATATCTTATATACACATAATATACATACATGGACAATTTAAAGTATGAAAACCATCCTGAATCTCTCATAAACTCGAAAAATTACTACTACTGCACCATTACTACCGCATACTTTACAGTGGTAGCCAGCGGACTAACTGAAAGAAATAAACATACAGATTGTACTCAACACACCAATAAAAAAATGTCTGATCAGTCTGAAGATTACCGTACTTGCGGGAGATACCATAATGATCCGAATGAATGAATCAACAAATGAATATATTCACACAATAAAACTTTGTGTTGTATTTTTATTTCTTTTATGACTGTTGATATGTAAGAGTGTTTATATGTATGCATGTGTTTTTTTTTTTTTTAATTTTGTTTAGTTTTAGTTACCGGGTTAGTTGGAAGACATCGCATTTTAGCGATAAACTCGCCCTCTGTACATTGAATTTATAATTGTTATTTTTATGCCACTATTTCACTATGTAATATTGTAACCAATGTACAGTAAAGAATAAAATAAATAATAAATAAAAATAAATAATATTAAGAAAATAATGTTTTGTTTTATTCTTGTTCCAAAAATCATGTCAAGGGCGTGTCTGACCATTAAGAGTGTTTTGTAGAAGCTAATAATAAAACTATTAAGAAGATTGGATAAGAAATGCAGTGATTAAATAGAAATTACCCGTTGTAACAAAAGAATCAGCAGGCTATAGAAGATGGGTGCTGGTGTAGTATAGAATAATAATATGGGCAATTTGATTCCATGCCAAAAAAAGCAGATAGCCATCAGAAACATAGAATATTAAGTATGTATCTAACAAGCAAATGTACATAGGTAGGATGTGTAATTCAATAGTATTCTATACATTTTGTAGTTTTTGTGTTACAGGAGAGACAACTTTCCTATCTTAGTAATGTTTTCAATACGTCCTATGAAAGTTAGGTATACGAACAAATTAGTATTGTTTATTAATTCCTAATAATTAACAAGATTTTAGAAGACTGCCTGAATGATTTTCTTTCACAATATACCATTAGAACTCAACTACATATTATGTAACATGAATAAGGTGATCTAATGAATGGACAAAACGAGCTTTTTTACATTACCAAGTAGTGCGTGAAACACATCACTTTTATTATAAAATGGACATTACGGTAAACCGATGGAAAAATATTTGAAAAATTCAAATTTCCGTACGATAATGTTATCATAATTAACAAGAAAAGTAAAACGTCGATGAATAATAAGAGACCTACAGTATTCTGAAGAGTGTGAACAAATTTTTGTATAAAATTTTCAGAAATGAATAAAATTGAAAGTGAATACTGTCAGCATTCCACTTGTAGACAAGACAACATAACATATAATAATATGTCTAATTTTTCATTTATAAAACGTAAAAATAATGTTGCAGATCATAAGAGTATCTCCATGAAAGCTCACAAATTTGCACATCATATATTACTACTCCGTGTATAGCGTGGAGTTTCAGGAAATCTTGCAAACACTTTCAGCAGTTTCAGTATTCATTAGTGATGACATAGAATGTTTTAAAGCCGAATGATGGTTATTGAATATCCGGTAAGACCCTACACTGAGAAAAGGTACATCTCCAAATTCAATTGATATTTCACAATAAATTGTTTTGCTAGCCTTACCATTGATATAATATGACATAAAGATCAAATTCAACATTACGTAACATCAAATCAATTCGCTTTTACCATTAAATTACTTCGTTCGGCGCTTACCAATCTTTTAGTTACCCAAACATCCGTGTATGGCGCTAGTTGCTTTAAAATCATAGTCAGGTAAGTACATTATGGCTTGTGAAATTGCCACACGCATAAAAATACATTATGATTGACGAAACGTATTTCAATAGTACAATACTGTTTTATTTATTTGTAGTATTTTCGTTATTATACAAATAATTAAATACTTATTTATTGTTTTTTAATATAATGAATACACTAGAATGGTTGTAAAATGTGTTATATTTTGATAAAAAAAAAAACAATACTTTGGTCATTATTAATTATTCTAATGGCAACACTAATATTCGATGACATTCGTCGATTTTCCGTTCTGTGTTTTGTTTGTTAATTTCTGTCAAACCGTTTTCGTATTTCGGTGTTTTTTTATAAGTGGATTGAGGATAATTGTTAAAATATGACTGTGCAAAACATTTAAAACAAGATCCCTCATAATAGTGCATTATGGGATGAAAAAATCACCTGTCATGGAAATGCAAGGTTGTAATTTGTAATTTCTTCTTATTTACTTTTATTTTTGTATGATTTAAAGCATTAATGATTTTGATATTGTGTTTTTACTTTATAGATGAAACGCAATGTGGAAAATAACGTGGAATTACAGAATGAAAGTGCACCATCAAGTAACCATTTGGTGAGTAACATTGTTCTAACCTTGAGTGCTTGTGGATGGACTTATTAGGTTATTTTAATTTAATGAATATTTTTTGATTTACAGATTACAGGATTTAATGTTAAAAACCATGTGATGAAATGAAAGTGAAACTTCAACCATCAATTTGGTATGTAATATTGGACTAACATTGATTTTGTTTGTGAATGAACTAACTTTATTAGTTATCATTTGGTTTAATAAATCATTTTTGTACTTTTAGACTGTGGAGAAAACAAATGAGGTTGTGATTGAGCATATACATTGAAGAAGACCCACCGTCCACCTGGATAGTTCAGAAATCTGGGGGCTTACATTTATCCGACTAAATTTCTACACTAACAAATTTGTCCACACAAGTGGTGCCATAATATATGTTAAGATCAAAAGCATTTACAGCTCAACAAATAATGAATCTTTATAAAGTCCAGTCCATGATGAGTTGGTATGAGATGTTTAATTTGCAATAATTGTTTTATCAACAAGCCAAATTTTTATTGACGATTAACTAAAATTTGTACTTTACAGAATGTTGCAGAACATCAACAAATTGGTGAAAATGTTGCTTTGGATTTGGTGTCACCTACATCAACATCAAAAGTTTGTATACTTCAAATCCTGTTTTTTTAATTTCAATTTTTTTGTTTACAAAAATAACTTTTAGTTATATATTATTTTTAATTTTACAGAAAAAAGGTCAAATGTAATTATCAAAAGGCTAGTAGAAAACAAATTAGTAGAATTGGGGCATTCATACTCAAACAGAAAGGGTCAACTGTCAGCATGAAAAATTTTTGTTCCCATAGAAAAAAGTTGCAGAGAAGAATGCCAAAATAAAATAACTCCCGTAGAGCAACAACGTGGTATGATTAGAATTTTTATTTTTTTTATTTATTTTCATATAATGAAAACAAAATTGTTTTTGGTTTTACTACGATTTATTTGTTTAATAAGTTACCAGGTTTCGACCTATGAGGTCATTGTCAAACTAAATTTACTATAGGCCGTGTTGTTACTTAAATACTATGTCTTATTAGGTAGGTATAACAATATATTCTTAGAGCTAAGGTTTTATATAATACAAAAATTATTGAGGGAAATTCAGAAAGAACAGTTGGTTGTGTTGTATATCAATATAATGGAGTTTTACAAAATCAACGTCGACTCAATCAATTTATTTATTTTGTTAATACACTTATTACAAACAAACAGCTATTACAGATTATATAGTATAACTTGAATATTGTATGGTTTGCAAGCCAGTGAAGTTTGTTAAATTATTTTACACCATATTATCAACACTATGTTCCAGCTATGTTCCAACAACAAAAAGAAATAAAAACAAAATGCACTCGATTGCACCGATCGAGGCAATAACAATGAAGACAAAAAGAAAAACATTCAGTTATGAAATGAATACGCTATTACAAAAAAAAAACACAAGCAATGACTGATGCTCAGGGGGGGGGGGGATCAGTCCTCTCTGAATAAAAACTGGGGGAGGGGAGCCTCACCACATTCAAGACAATCATCAACCAGAACCCTGAAGAGATCTAGAAATAGCACCTTTGAATTTTGGCAATGATGAAAAGTAAAATTCAACATCCCTGAAGAAAGAGTTGTAATTTCTGCACGACCTTTGGAAGAATCCTATAATACTCTTACGATATATTTATTATGTCTTTATAAATTGTCCTTATTTTTATATTTTTTCAATTGAAATTTTTAATAAATTATTATATTACATAAGAACTTAATAGAAAGAAATCATTTTAATTTCCTTGGTACTTTTTTTACTTATATATTGATCACAATGTTTATTTGTAAAATGTGAATAATTATTCTAATAATATTATTATTTTTGCTAGATTTTTTCAAATAATAATTATAGTGTTATTAGGAAAATAGATCACATTTTACAACTAAACGCGATTAATATTATTGGACTTTTGACAGCTACGAGTAAGGTCATGTATAGGTACCTACGTAAGTATGACAAGTAAATCAATTGATTCGTACCAACGATTCGTTCTGCAACGAACTTCAAGTTGATGACGTCACTGTGAAGAAGTTGTTGGTAAATGTACCAATAAATTGGTTGCGAAGTCAATAGATCTGTACTAGTGAATCGTTCGTACGAACTCTGGTCCTAATTTGATAGTACGTACCAATGATTCGTTGTGAAATTTCGTTAGTATTTTTCTCAGTGTACATAAATCAGATGGCAGGATATCGGTCACTGTCGTGATTTGTGTAGCTTAGAACAACTTACATACAGTACAAACATCGATCTGCCTTCTTCAACTCAGCACCTTACATGTAGGTACACTACGTTTCTTCAAAAATCATTAGAATAATTATTATTATTATTTTATAAAATCTTATTTATATGTTTTATTTTATATAATCATAACAAGTACATAAATATATTTTATATAATCTTATTTAATATTATACACTATTTTTACAATGTTAAAGGCACTGTACTGGTGTTGAGCTATATCATTTTTTAAATTGTTGTATATTTGCTTACTATTTTCTAAATAATACTTGATTCACATTTACTTTAAGAAACTTACAATTTAGTTGATAATCTAGCATTTTTGCTCTTCTCTGATTTGGATTTTCTGTGGTTTCCCCATTTCGCAAAAAGGTGAATACCGGAGAAGGTAGATATATATTATTTTTCTTTAAATTCTTCTCTTTTGAATCCGTCCACGACGGATCACTTTCCAATAGTTTTTTATCAATGAATTATAATTACTTTCTTATTAACACGGGTTTCTCCCAACATTCTTTTGCTCAAATCCTATAAATACTGTTTGTCTCTGTATTTTATTTCACTTTTTACTAGTCGCCTGATGATGGAGTCGAGAGTCTCCGAATACTAGTACTCGAAGTTAATAAAAGTCATTTGGAAGTTAACTACATATTGTGTTTTTTTTCAATTTAACTTACAGTCTGTACTTGAAGAGGGTACATATTCTTAATAGTGAAATTATTATTTTAATTTGAATATTGCTAATTAAACAAAAATAAAATAAAATAAAAAAAAAAAATAATAATTTTCAAATATTCGAACCCTTTGCTCTTTGTCAATTCAAATAAGTATGAACCAAGCAACAGTTTGAAAATAGTATTCGAGTGCTATATTCTAATTTGCAGTTCTATGTAGTTATGTGAAAACGATCTGCATGTTCATTATATGAAGTCAATCCCTTTGCGATTTAAGTAATTGGTGTGGTTATTTTGTGGAAATGCGGATGCATGTGTTTTGAAATTGAAATTGTTCTCGTTCACGAATGATCAATATTTTTTTTTTTATCGATAAGTTCCAAAAAATAGAAGCATGTATAGATAAGTACACCATTGAAATACAACTGTTATCTCTCTCTATATAACTCGAGCAAAGCTTAGAGATGAGTTTTGTGCTTAAGTCAAAATGTAGATTTTTTTCTGAAAAAAAAATATGTTATTATTATAATCGTTGGCTACTTTTTTTTGTTTTTTTAAAAAGATATATCTGGATTTTTGCTATAAACCCAAATACAATAAATACCTTCGCTTGTGGAAGGAGACTTAATGGTAATGGTGAATTGATTGATCAATTTTCTTTCAACGCTTCTCCCGGGAATACAGGGCAAAAACTAGCCTTGTGCATTCAAGCAACACCACCTTAATATAAGGCCGTGACACTACTAGCGCCCCTGGCGGATATTTCGTTCGAAATAGGCCTAAATGGCCTACATTGATAAACGTCAGCCTAGCCTAATTTGTATGTAAACACATAGATATTCTATGGTACGCCATGTTGGGTGCGTCGTGTTGTGTTCTCGTTTATATCGTGATATTATTTGTTGTTGCTTATTATACACTGTTTTTAACCACCAAAGTGATTCACAAAGACTTTTGGAAGACGGAATTATTATACTGTGCGTGTAAAGATGGTGTATAAGTGCTGTGTTCCAAATTGCAGAGGGAATTATTCGACCGGTTCGAAAGTCCACGTTTTTAGTTTTCCTAAAGACACCAGCTTACGTGACGAATGGATACGGGCAATTCATCGTCAAAATTATAATCCAAATATTTAGTCTGAGGTAAACAATCATGATTTCAATATGAAATAGATAATTAGCAACTACCTTTGTAACCCTCTGACGGCAGTGTTTGAGGTTATGGTGTTGTTATGTTTGGTGTTTATTTTCATGTTTTTTGAGATAAATATGCTTTAATTTTAAGTTATTGATCTATAAAATGCATTTCCATACTGTTTTATTATATTTGAAATTCATAATCAATGTAAAACGTGAGCAAAGAATAATGATTATTGTTGAAAAGATCCTAGGTAATCAAACTTCATAACCAAAAGTTGAATGATGCTTCACATGTGATATTCCATATTGTTCAGGAAATGTTGTTTCTGACATTCATAAAGATTCATTTGCACACTTTGTTAATCATATTCTATGTAATTTTTGTTTCCTTCAATAATATAATAATATGAGAGATGTGAGAAATGTGTTTTGAAGCCAAAAAAGAAGTGAAGTATATATTATTGCATATTTTTTTTAGTAAAATTAAATGGCTTCTGCCCCCAATGTTGTTTTATTTAAACACCTATCCCTATTGAATGTAACCAGAGACATTAAAAGTCATCACATGAGAACTGTCAACTGTATGCATAGCCTATCCAGGCGGCCATTTTGAATCAGTGTCCTGGCCTTATATTAAGGTGGTGTTGATTCAAGGCATATTTGCGCCAATTTGGTAACCTCTTCTCATGTCATTCTCAGTATTTTAATGTCATTTTCATGGAAACATTTTATTAGATGGATAACTATGTAGGTATAAATACTATACTTCTTTACAATAATATCGTGGCATAGCTCACAAAAGGGTAGCCAAGAGACCAGCTGCACTTAATAAACACGCAAGCTGTACTATAACACATTCAGGATGGATGGTATAAAGGTATCTATTCAATTATTTTTTTATTTATTGTTATCGGGTATTTTTTGTAAATATCAGATTGATAATGACCTGATTAGTCGAAAGACGTCTCTCTCGGAATCAATAATCTATAGTAGAAAGAAACACTTGTTTCAAATTACATAATTATGGAATTCTACTTCGTGTGCACCGACACAATTAATATATATGATTAATGCAATTCCTGTTATCCAAAATCATCCGATACCGGCAACATATGTAATACTTATCGGATATTCGTCTCATCTCTAATATTCACACATGCGATATAGTTGAGAAATCACGACGCTATATTGTCTTTTTTATCCCCCTGCTTCCTGTATAATATTTCTCAGCGTTGAACTATTTTCTGAATCACTCTTTCAAGAATTTAAACGAGCTATTTTGTAGACAAATTCCAAATCTTAAAACACCTCGTATAGTACATACTCACATTGGAGTACATATTTTTAAGATTTTACAAACATGCAGCACGTTACATGAATCCTTGTAAATATAAATTTTATCCAAGTTTTATTTATATAAACAAAATGTGCTAGATACTTTTAGTTTTATACTAGATAGTTTTATTATTAGGTACCTACATATATCAATAAAATAATTTTGATCTTATGAGTAGAAAACAATACAAGAGAGGTTATCACTGAATGCAAGAAAGATGAGCCTATCGTAATTATATTAATTGGACTTGAGCCAGTTCACTTAATTATAGTGTCTTTTCTTCTTCTACTACCCTTCATCACCCCTTTTTAAAGCTCTTAGTTTTCTAGTAAAACTTCATCCCTAAATAATTTCAGACTGTTCATTACTCTCGTATAGCAAATAGATACTTAATAATATTATTATTATTTAGAAGATTACGGCAACCCGTCCCTTGTGGGACGATTTGTGCCAAATACAATATTTTTAGAAGATATACCTAACGTAATATTTTTTTTTTTATTTTTTTTTTATTCATAAATACACAGTATACATTGATGTTACAATAACAAAATTATATTACACACAGTAAAAATGCTCCCTCCATAAGCAACTAAATGCTTGTGCGGAGGGTCGGATTTCAACTATAACATTAACACACATATAAGAATCAGCTAGAAATATTAATACACATATAAGAATTAGTTACAAATAGCAAACTTTCAGTTCAGGCATTAAGGCATTAATTTATAAGATAGTAAAATTTCTTTTACAATACTACCAAACACTACCAAATAAGGTGACGTTATCTTTTCTAAGCCTTATATTCATGGTAATTTCATGTAATAAATGTACATAAATAACTTAATCTAATAGTTAATTGTAAAAAAGACATCAGGTAACATTATAGACGTAGGTACTTAGACAAATCTAGAAATGCAGTTTTTAGTTTGGATGATAATAATATGAATGAAAATAATGAAATAGAAATAGTGAATAAAAAGGAGAAACTTAGGCAGCAGCATGTAGGTATGTGAGTTTCAGTGAGGCAAGTGCTACTACAATCTACATATTATTATGATTATGTATTATAAAACAGGAAAAGGGTAATTTACAAGCGGAAGTTGGCAATTGTGTGATTTATCACTCACGCGGGGGCTGAAAAATGTCGCCGCGAATCTGAAAACAAATTATTGTTATAATAAATTTTTAATGCAAACTGACTACCTGCTGTAAAATATGCATAAATATAATTTATTTAGTATACATATATGTACGTGTAGGTGTATGAATCCTATAATTCAAACTCTACGTGTATTTTTTTCACTACACGCCTCTGAGCCCCTATACAAACCGTACTTTGCGATCGACTACAAACAAATTTTCTACTATAACCGCAACAATAACGCATAATAATTACACGGTACATGTAGGTAGACTGTCGAAAAGTTCGCCAGTAGTCGATCGCTAAGTAGGGTTTACCTACGGCCCCTGATCAAAATAAATATGTTACACGTCCATGGCTAATGAAAATGGTATAGATAAGTTGACTTATTCATTAAAAAAAATATAACCTGTATCAGGAGACTTCATATTGATCATAATTCTCTATATACCTACCTATATGTTCTATGGCTCTGATTTTCAATCGAGAAATCACAAATCCTATCACCAACCTACTCCAGTTTGGATGAATATACTTTAGGTAAATTGTAACAAGTTTATTGTTTCTTTCTACTTCTTCTTCTTATGGCCTTAAACCCGTACTTCCAGTTCCCTCAACCATCGTACGGCTGCCTCCGAGGCGTCATGTATTTCTCTCAGTCCCCCGTCAAAGGAATATAGGGGGCACTGCTCCACGATGTGGTCCATGCTCTGGGTTTCCCCGCATGGGCAGGTGGGTGAATCAGCCATCCCCCACTGATGCAGATATATATATATTTCTACTATAAATTATTTATCGCGAGAGAGACTTATTCGAGTTACCTCAATCTTGATTGATAATGATGATGATGATTCTGGATGATTTTATTTTGACGCCGTTTAACAGGCATCGGTGAAGAGTTCAGTTTTCAAATTGCTTCTGAAGCTGGTGACAGTCTGATTATCTCTCAATAGCACCGGTAGGCGATTTCACGTAATCGGTCCAACATCACCAAAAGCCCCTTCATAGAAGTAAGACTTGATAAGTCGAAGAACATGTACAAAACACTTGTTTCTATAACCTGTTAAAGTTCCAAATGACCGGATAAGTCGAAGGACGTTGAAAGAAACACTTGGCTATTCCATTTGGGAGAGAGTAAGTGTGTTTATTAAGAAATCTGCCCATTGATAACCAAAGATATGAATATTAATTCATTTATTTGGACAGAAATATCCTATTTCACGATACACAACTCTTAAGATAACGATATCGAATCATTTGGAATAATGTGAGAACATAATATGCAACATAATATCCAATGGCTCCAAGACAGTGTCACTGGGAAGAATCCGTGGAGCGAACTCACCTTGGGGAGCTACAAAAGAGGTCGTGGCTTTCTGGGAGGGAATGGGAATATAGATTTTAATGTTTTGTTATTTTGATTGTTAATAACTAACACGAAAAGAAGAAGAAAATGCAACCTAATCAGTACAAAATTACTCTAAGGCTCGTTTTCATTCTGTGTTCTCTAAAAGAATGTTGAAGAGAAATGAATAGATAAATCAATCGACATACATACATAAATCGTGTTATTTCATAGGTACTGATATTTTTGGTGAATAATGTTCAAAAAACAAAAGATATAATTATAAAACTTCATAATACCTTTAGTAAAGGGAACAAAGAGAAAAGGGTATAGAAGTACGCAAGAAGAAGAGGATAGAAACAAAGGAAAGATTCCGTCTTTATCTGGACGGAATCTTATTGAAATTTCTTCCTAGCACGGGGATGATATTGCTTTTATAATGAGACGGAACTGAGAAAAGTGACTATGAAAAAAATACCTATATTATATTAAATTACATATTTTAAATTCATCAATTTTCCACGAGTCTTCATTCAAATAAACTTTTTGGAGTTCAAAGTATGATAATTTTTGTATTATTATTCATTCGAGTAAGTCATTCGTTCAATATTGCATTTTTTCTGCCTATTTTGTATTTCAAAATCAAACTTCTGTCAATATACCTACGCCTACTATTTTTCCGAATAAAATGCTTGCACGTGGTTCATAATTCATTCACTTCATTGTGTCAACTAAGCTATACCAATTTTGTGAATTGATGTATTATAATTATTAAAGTTACAAACAAAATTAATTACTTAAAACTTAAAAAAAAAATGCATTATAAGGTAGGATAAATTCATTAAAAACAGTACGGAATTGCATGATGGAAAAAAACATTGTATTTATTAACATTCACTGAGAAGAATGGTTGGTAAAACGTTGCGAGATAGAGTGAAGAAAGAGGATATCAGGAGAATGAGCGGATGTGAGAGGAGTGTTGTGGACAGAATGCGTGTAAACAAGTTGAGATGGTTTGGACATGTTGAGCGAATGCAAGATGATAGGATGACGAAGAGGATGTATTTATCTGAAAGAAGGGGTGTGAGGAAGCGCGGACGTCCAAGAACCACGTGGCTTGATCACGTGGACCAAATTCTTAAGGACGGACGCGTGCTGAGTAAGAGAAATCGGCGTGCATGTATGAGAAACTGGATGAATGTAGAGGAAGCGAAAGAAGTATGTAAGGATAGATCTATATGGCGTTCCGTTCTCTCTGCCTACCCCTCCTGGGACATGGCGTGAGGGTATAGTATAGTATAGTATTATTAACATTGCAGGGATGGTATGTGTTTTGGCTCACTGTGTGTCCAAACATTAAAAATTTGCAGATCATCTGCAAAGATTCTAAAATATATATTATTTTTTGTTAGTTCCGTATTTATATTTAATATATCCTTTATATTATATCTTATCTTATGTCAATTGATGTTAGAATACATATATATCAAACATTGTATTATATTAGGATTACAGATTTATTTTGACGTTATAATACTGTCTACAGCTACTCTTAAGATTTTATAAAATAAATAATCTAATCGTCAGAATAGTTGTAAATTAATAATTTACCTTCTAATCTAATAATTCATATCTACATAGATAGCATTTCTTATCTTATAGTAGCTCCATCATCATCATCATCGCCCTCAACCTCCTCTCGGGAGCACAGGACAGAAACCAGCCTCCTCCATTCAGAGCGTCTCTGCGCCAATTGCGTCACCTCTTTCCACGACATTCCCTGCGCTCTGATCTCTGATAGGAACGGTGTATTGTGAAAGAGGGATGCCCGGGCCGACGGAACCCTTGTGGACTGAAGAACAGTGCTCTTTTTGGCCAACTATCATATCTTATAGTAGCTCCATAGGAAATATCAATAATAAAACATGACAGAACAAATTAAAAATTAAATATTTACACAAAATACACATAAAAAAACAGTGTTCTGTCAAATCGCACACTTGCTGCAGAGCAACGTCTTCCAGTCAATCATTTGAAAGAGAAATGAAGAAAAAAAGCAACAACGCAGTAAAACAAACAAATATGAATATAAATACTAAGATTAAAAAATAAAACGTGGGAAGCTCCGCTTGCGTGAGGGTAAATAACACTCTCTCGGAGTGGTTTTTCCTCACCAAGGGAGTGAAGCAAGGTTGTGTCATGTCTCCGTGGCTGTTCAACCTATTCTTCGACTACTGTATGCGACCTGTGAAAGAGATGGATGTTGGTGTCGAGCTGAATGGGTTTCGGGTGAATTCATTGATGTACGCAGATGATTTGGTGTTAATGGCTGAGAGTGAAAGGGACTTACAAGAGATTGTTACGTGTGTGTATGATAGTTGCAATTTGAATGGTTTGAAAATGAATGTTATGAAGACGAAAGTTCTTGTTTTTGAAAGAGAGAATGAAAAAACGATTTGCGAGATTAAAGTTGGTGACGAATGTTTGGAGCAAGTAAGTGAGTATGTATATTTGGGAAGTATGTTTACGAGGGATGGAAGATGCGATAGGGACATTGAAAGAAGGAAAGTGGCCGGTGCTAGAGTAAACGGTGCACTTCGATTGTCAGCAATGATAATGTGTCGAACATGGCTAAAATGCTGGTGCACAATACCATTCTGGTACCGTCACTTACGTATGCAAGCGAGACATGGACGTGGTTGAAGAAGGACGAAAGTGGAATAAATGCAGTGGAGATGCGATCGTTGAGAAGAATAGTTGGTAAAACGCTGCGTGATAGAGTGAAGAATGAGGATATTAGAAGAATGAGCGGATGCAAGAAGAGTGTTGTGGACAGAATGCGTGTAAATAAATTGAGATGGTTTGGTCATGTGGAACGAATGAAAGAGGAAAGAATGACAAAGAGGATATACTTATCTGAAAGAAAGGGTGTGAGGAAACGCGGGCGTCCGAGAACCACGTGGCTTGATCACGTGGACCAAATTCTTAAGGACGGACGCGTGCTGAGTAAGAGAAATCGGCGTGCATGTATGAGAAACTGGATGAATGTAGAGGAAGCGAAAGAAGTATGTAAGGATAGATCTATATGGCGTTCCGTTCTCTCTGCCTACCCCACTTGGGACACGGCGTGAGGGTATAGTCTAGTAGTAGTATAAAAAATAATAATAAAATACATAATATACAAAACAAACATAACATGCAAAACGAGGAAAGAATAAATAGTAGAATAATAAAAAAAAATTTAAATGCGATTTCTATGCAAAGAAGGAGAGGAGAAGAGGAAAAGGAAGGAAATCTAGCTAATGTCGACCGGAGACAAAAAAAAACGAATAACCGTCAACGCCGCTAAATTCTATACATTTGAAAAAAACTAGGTAGATTCAAAAATATTGGAATTTACTTTGGTTTATTGCAAATCTTGAATTATTATAAAAGAAAACTCTAATAAAATTGAAAAGAAAAAGGATAAGTAGTTTTCTATAAAAGCCTTGATCTTATTTTACTATCATCCTAGCAAACAAAGAAAAACTTTCAAATTTTTCAATTGAAAGTGATTTTTCTTTAGAATAATGATATCTAAGTATAGAAGGTCGTATAATAGGATCAATATAACTCTCTTGGAGATTTAATAAAGGTTGCAAACGCGGTTTAAGTGATTCCCCTCCGCCTACAGCATTGATCGTAAAATATTTTACTAGGCAAAAACTTACGTCTGCAAAGAAATGAATAAAGACAAACATGAAATTTTTGAAGATATTGCTGCTGAAAAATTCACAATAACCTTGCTGCAATATTTACTTTTGTTGCCAAATTAAGCTGTGGATTGACGTCTATCCACGTAAAACCAACACTTATTATGTATGGAATGTATACGAGTACATTACTTTGGCTCTTTTCACACTAGCGAAATTTGATCAGATACGTCTTCAAACTCCTATTACATACATGTGTGTGAACGCTATTTGGGAATTAATACAGTCATCTTACGAACATCAAAAACACCATTTCAAAATAATTAAAATTAGGTCAATCTGACGTCAATGCCAAAAATTTGTAATAATTATGAAAATCATCCTCTCCGTGCCAAAAAAAAGTAAACACATTCAGGATGGGTGACAAAACTCATCACCAAACTGTAGAATTTAAATGTCTTAAAACGTGATATTTTATGAGGGCCTGCCTTTTACAGGACACTCGAGTGGAACTTAAAGAAGGGAAATAAAGTAGTTAAACTTATGAAATACAACAATGAAGAAATGAAACAATGAAGAAAAACACTGTAATGTTATGATGATGTGCAAGAAGAATAAATAAATAAATAAATAAAAAAAAAATTTAAAATTATAAAAACACTGACATTTTTTTAAAAATAACATACCAAAATATTTCAATTCGAATAATGTATATTATTTTGAAAACTAACAAGAGCTACTTTTTATTCAATAAAAACTTCGGAAAAAAGAAGTGTTTAAATTTATTTTTTTTAAATTATATTGTAATTTTTTTTTTCAAATGTACAATATTTATGTAAATGGGATAGATTAAGGATACCGACCACTTCATAACCTTTGAAGTGTTTGCTTCAACAATTAGATTTTTGCAAGTTAGAGAATCTCGATAGTCTACTTATATGATACAAGTAGGGTATGAAAGTGTCGTTAATGTGTAAAACGTCTTACTTACACTAAGCGTTAAGCTTTTTATATCATATGATGTTGGTTCCACAGACCACAGGCGCAGGTTGTGATTATTCAGGTAATATTTTACCTCGCCTTACGTTTATCAGCCATAAAATCTTTAATAATAACCTAGTATAGCAGGATAATAAAAGTATCTAAGGTTGATGTTTTTACGGCGACGAAATTGTGGTTGATATTGACAATATTATTAATAGTTTTTTTCTTGTAGCTACTAAATGAACAACGCTTTAATACTATCAAGTACATTATTATGTAGATAATATACTGCCAAAGTATTTCGTAATACTCACACCCAAAATTATATCTACTATTTGAAAATACCTATGTGCATCTTCCTATTAGTTTCAGTGTAACAAGTATGTATCATTACATTCATCAGCTATTTTTTTGTTGTTATTGGGATATAGACTTTATATATTGCTATTTCCTCTTTTATACCCTGTGAAACCCCTCTCAAGAGAAAAACTGGGAAATAAATCATTTCTAGTATATATCTTTCACGGCATTTCTCAAGCTTTGGTGACATCGATTTAGGAACGGTGTACTGAAAAAAATGTTGACATAAATAAGGATTCCTATTTATCCGTTTAGGTGACGATTTATTAATATTTTAATACTCTCTAGTTTAATACCACTATGCCAGTGTTGGCATCTCCAATCCTACCACGTCAGTGGGCGGGGGACCCGGCTGACGTAGCAGATCCCATCTTGAGACCCACACAGTGTACTGAAAAGAATTTATTCAAGCCGTCATTAACTGAGTATCTCATTCCAAAGCATAATTTGTGACAACTTCTAAAAATTATTATAAAATATTCGCCGATTTTACTGACTTATCATTTCTATGACATAAACTTTTTCTTCGTTCTTTGGCATTGAAAACAATACATTTGAAGACGATAATAATTTGGGTAATTATTATAATGTTTTTTTTTTGAAATATTGCAATAACGATCCAAAGTGACCGAGACCATTTTAATTATCCTTAATAAGAGGTTATAAGAGGTCTCTTAAAAAAATCATTTACCTTTATTCTTGAAATACTAATAACTTGATAGCATTATTGTTCATTATTTGACAATATAAAACATACCTTTGGTAAGAAGGATAAAAAATGAGATCCAAAATGTCAAAAAGCAATTACAATAAATTAACTATCACTCATTGCAATAAATGAACCAAAACGATTTCCTATCAAAAAGTTATCATATGAATAGAAAATCGAATATTGTCCTTTTGTAATGAAGAAGGAAATGTAAACTATTGCAATTGCGCCTTGCTTTATTCTTTAAAGAATTTTCATATTAAAGAATTTTCATGAACAAAAACTATATTAGAATCATGACACTGAATCACATTACGTGTAACTAAGTTTGAACGTGTATTTTAAAGACGAGAGTTATTATTGTGCAATATTTGCTATCGTGGTTAGATGGAAGAAATCACTATATGGTGATAATCTCGCCACTGCACATCATCACATTTTTTTTTGTGTATACTGCTTTATTTTATTTGTTATATGAATGATGATGTGCAAGAAGAATAAAATAAATAAATAAATAAATCAATTTCATAACAATGATCAAATATTTCAAATGAAACTAACAAAAGATCTGTGGAAACTTAAATTACTCATATAATATAACATTAAATGCATTAAATGCAAACAAAGACTGTAAACATTTCGTCATATTACATATCATCAAAATGTTTAAAAATTACAACAACGTTGCCATCCAAAAATATGTCTTAAATAAATTATTCATATTTTAATAATGGCATATGCGCCTACTTTATATACTTTAAGCATTTTTTCTTATCTTATTTTGGCATTTCCAAAAAAAATGTGAAAAGAAATTCGTTGTCTTTGACGACTTAAAAGCTTGTAATAAAATGGTTTTCTAATATACCCCAAGTGGCGCCTATGAAATTAATGTTGACATAAATTGTATAATATTATTACATTACATAATATAGGATAGAGGTTTTATTTTATTTTCGATATATAAATATCTCCCTTCTTTTATTTCACAATCACCATTATAATATATTTCATAATATATAATACCCATTCTATATAGTACATAACATAATCATAACTCAAATAGTAAATATTCGATACCTACCTACTCATTTTTCGACTCGGATTTAAAAATGATTTATTTTTAATGTCATACTGTACTACTACTATACCCTTACGCCGTGCCCCAAGTGGGGTAGGCAGAGAGAACGGAACGCCAAACAGATCTATTATACACACTTCCTTCGCTTCCTCCAGATTCATTCAGTTCCTCATACATACACGCACGGCGGTTCCTCTTACTCAACACGCGCCCGTCCTTGAGAATTTGATCCACGTGATCAAGCAACGTGGTTCTCGGACGCCCGCGCTTGCTCACACCCTTTCTTTCAAACAAGTATATCCTCTTTGTCATTCTTACCTCGTTCATTCGTTCAATATGTCCAAACCACCGTAGTTTATTTACGCGCATTCTGTCCACAACACTATTCTGGCATCCGCTCATTCTTCTAATATCCTCATTCTTCACTCTATCACGAAGCGTTTTACCAACCATTCTTCTCAACGATCGCCATTTTAATACCATTTGATTAATAATAGATGGTCTTTCTTTTGCAATGCATGGTTCATATGACAATGCCATTAGAGCGCTAGAAATGTCGTGGGAAAAGGTGACTCAATCGCTGCAGACGCTCTGAATAGAGGAGTCTATATTTTATCGAGATGATGGCGATAATAAGATGATAAGAAGAAAACCCACCGTCCACTTGCATACGACAGATATCTGGGGACTTTCAATCTATTACTTTTAAATTTATTATTTCATCTACCCCATCCCGGCATATCCTACAAGTGCAATAAACATCCAAGCTGTCTTCTCCGTGTTGACAATACAATACTCGACATTCAATGACAAGGCATTCAGGATAGGTGAGAAACTTCGTCGCTGAATTTAAGGGGTAAAATTTCTTAATTATTCGACCAGCTGTCTTTTACAGGACACCCAAAAACTTACAGAAAAGAGTGGGAGACCAGTTATTTATCGGGTAGGTACTCTACAGACTAGCTACTTCTCAAAGATATCAAAGGAGAATATGTTTCTTACAACGTAAGTACCTATTTACGTTCAACCGAGTACTTACGAGGCTTGTAGATTTCGAGTACATACATACATATTACATAACATTATCTTGTAATGTAATATCAGTTCTTGTGGTTACTGTATTACAGTTATTATAATACTACGTACATATAATAATAATAATAATTATTATAATAATCTCTAATCTAAGTGATAATAATATAATACAGGATCACGTTTCTACTTGTGTAAACAAACTTTATAATTATAATCAGGGCACTCTTAACAACAACAAAATACATACATACCTACTTAGGTAATTTATAAACTATATATTAATTTAGATATACCTATTATAATATATCTAAAGCAATTAAATCGTGAATTTTGGAACATAAGGTCACAAACAAAATGGCATCATCGTGCCTCGCAAAACTTTTCTACCATCTGAAAACCTTTTAGCTTTTCGATATTGACCTAAATAGACTTATTAAGCTTACAGAAACGGTAAGACTATATTAATTCTTTGAGAGGTCTTATGATGTTGCTTGACCTGTGTTGTAGCTCAATTGATGGAAAATGATCCGATTTAGGAACATATCGTAGGAATGTCATGTTTCTTCTCGGCAAAAGCATTATCATCACGTGTTTATTGAGTTGATTATACCCCACCTCAATTCCGCAATTCTGGGGGCAGAAATGAATGGACAACCATGCACCATCCTCATCTGTTCTCAGCCAGGTGTACTGCATTGTAAATATTGACAGAGTTACAGCTTGAGTGATTTGAACAGTTCAACACATTATTATTCTACCTCTGGGACTTTGACCTGACGTGGTTCCTATCATGACCAGCTTTTAGATACTCCTATCTCCCATGCGCTGGATTCGTCCGAATAGCTGCCAAAGTCTTTGGGAATAGATTAAGGAGTTAAATTTTTGTGCGATATCAAATTTTATTAAATTATAGCTTACTGCTAGCCTTTTTCTCTCCACTGCTGAATATAGGCCTCTTCAAAACTTTTCTACACTTTTTTATCTCGAGCAACACGACACCACTGTTTTCCCATTACCTTTGCAATATCGTTGACACATCTTTTTTGTTTTTTTTTTATTATAACTAAACTGAAATAATACAGAACCATACATTACACAGATACTTAAAACAAATGTAATCATCTGAAAGCTATATCTAATAGTCGTTATAAATAGATAATATTAAAGATGTTAGGCACTATAAACTTTCTAACCCCACGTAGTACCTACCTATCAAGATTTATCTCAATACATAAAATACAATACGTAATGCTATAATGGAGCTATTTAATACTTTAATTTATAGAAGAAATAATAATAATAAGATAACAACTCTACTTAATGTCATACGTTTCATATTATACATGAATAATAACAGATAAATAATACATTACATTATATTATTCTGGTTTTATTATTAACTTGTATTGTTTCTAAATAGATTAACATCTATATTATTCTTACTTAAGCTGATGTGTATTTTAAATTTGTACATAATGGAGTGAAGAATAGATCTTTTAAAATGAGCATTCATTTAACTGCCTAAAATACTCGTATTTTATTTATAATAATATAATTTTGTTCTCCTTGAAATGTTTTCATTATTGTAGTCTGAAACATTTAAACACTAAAATTAAATTAAGATAACTAAGTATATTGGCACGGAGAAGACAGCTTGCATGTTTTATATGCAGCTGGTCTGCTGGCTACCCCACTTGTGGGATATGCCGTGATGGTATAGTAGTAGTAGTAGTAGTAACTAAGTATAAATCAGCAAGATGCAAAAAAGCACCTTGTAAAATCACGCTGTGTTGAGCTGAAAGAAATCACAGTAGAAAACACATCATGGAAATATATAAGTTCGCCATGCTGTTTTTCACCTTATATGATAATGATAGGTACTGTATATATATATATATATATATATATATATATATATATATATATATATATATATGCGAAGTGATTTTTATTCGTATAACATGGAATTTTTACACCTACGAAAGTGTTGATATGATGTATTTTTTCGATAGGTATGAACCAAATCACAATCTATGCATCACTTGCAGGGTAATATATATATATATATATATGAGATGAATGTTTTACTCCATTTCACTGCGTACAGTCGGGCAGAGACATGGCTCTTGCCTTTGCACACGGGACGAGACACGGCTTGTCACCAAAACATGCAGATTGGATTCGTCGAAAAGGTGTTGTGTTTCAACATTGTGATCATGTATATCATCAGGACCATCTCGCAGAATGGCCGACACAACGTTTAATCCAGTATGCGTGGAGTAACGCATATTATGATAGACCGTATGATCTAATTTTCATTCGAAATGCATGTGCAACATGCATTCCATTAATGAAAGATCATGTAATTTTACGCAGGAGATAATATGAGATGAATGTTTTACTCCATTTCACTGCGTACAGTCGGGCAGAGACATGGCTCTTGCCTTTGCACACGGGACGAGACACGGCTTGTCACCAAAACATGCAGATTGGATTCGTCGAAAAGGTGTTGTGTTTCAACATTGTGATCATGTGTATCATCAGGACCATCTCGCAGAATGGCCGACACAACGTTTAATCCAGTATGCGTGGAGTAACGCATATTATGATAGACTGTATGATCTAATTTTCATTCGAAATGCATGTGCAACATGCATTCCATTAATGAAAGATCATGTAATTTTACGCAGGAGATAATATGAGATGAATGTTTTACTCCATTTCACTGGATTAAACGTTGTGTCGGCCATTCTGCGAGATGGTCCTGATGATACACATGATCACAATGTTGAAACACGCGATAGTTCATCGGTCGGTCGATCTTGAGGAGAGCTCTGCAAAGCAACGGATACTCTGATTCGATTATCAAGAAGGCATTTGCCCGAGAAGAGACTCAGAGAACCGAAATCGATGATAATACTCGGTTACGGGGCTTTGCAAAGCTACCTTACGTGCGTGGAACTACCGATCGTGTCGGCCGCATACTACGCCGTCACGATATAAAAGTCGTCTTCGCTCCCCATCAAAAGATTGAATCTATGCTGCGGTGTGTTAAAGATCACATCCCAAACGAATCACACGGTGTATACGAGGTCCCGTGTAAAGACTGTCCTAAAGTCTATATAGGCAAAACTAACCGCCGCACATCTGCTCGAGTGGCTGAACACAGAGTAGATGTGAAGGGTAAAAAAACATCTTCTACCCTAGCGATGCATAGTATGACTGAAGGACACTGTATCGACTTCGATTCAGCTCGAACAATCGCCAAACTCAACAACGAATCTTCGCGCGTATACCGCGAGGCGATTGAGATACACAAACGGGACCACAGTATGAATTCACGTGATGACAGTAAGCGATTACCGTTCGCCTGGCAAACGGTAATCGAAAAAACGCATCACTCATCTTCACGCTCGATCGCTCCCTCTCGCACAGCCGTCAACCATACACCACCGATCGACGTCACTCAAACACCCCCGAACGCAACGACCCACACCCGTACTCGACATGCTAACATAGCCACTCCCCAGCCTGCGCGACGTAGTACCCGCCTCGCTGCACGCTCTCTCCCCACACCGACCGTTTCACGCTGCGGCCGTGAATCGTAGTAGGTGTACGTCGACAAAATCTCCGTTCTCCCTTGCTCATCGACGCCTGCTGCCTTCACGACACCCGCGCCGCCGAAGCCTGCCACCGCCCCTCTACGCCCCAGCTGATGTCAGGTTGAATCCTGCACGAAATTATTATTTTATTACAATTATGAGTAGGTTTTTTTTTTCAATTTTCTTTTCCTCATTCTTTGCGATAAAGCAATTAAAAACTTTATTCAATGACTGTTTCAAAAGATATAAATTATCTACTTTTTAACTATCAATAAATTCTACTTAGGGAGAATTGAAGAGAGTTTTATTTAAGACAGTAATCAAATAAGATAAGAAGCTAGTTTATAGACCATTTTCTCGATAGAATTTGTCGTCCAATAAGTAAATTAAAATCTTATCTATTTTTATTGAAGGTAAAGACAAGAAAAACTACCGGTAATTTGATATGTCACAAATAAATAAATTACCAATTGATACTCTTTTTATTCCCCAAAGGGGATTGATGAATCTTGTATAAACATTTCAGTGTAATCGTACGTATGAATATATAAAATAATGTTTTGTATGTTTATTTGCTTTGTATGGATAAAACTTAAATTAAAATATTAAACATCCTTCCATCTACGAGAAACGGTGTCCACTACATAAGGATATCAAAATTTTATATTTCTCTTGTTCTCGTATTACAAATTATTTCTTAGTAAATAGAGTATGCGAAAATTAAAAATACTGCGGTATTTTTTTTGTTTTCATTTGAATTAAGTTTTAAGTTATTTCTATTAAAAATATTACACGTTAATTCCTATGAAAAACTTAATTAAGAATAATCAGTTACTTGCCGTCCCTCTCACACCACAACCTTCATCAGTTCATCATTTACAACCCATGCAATTAGAATGTGGAATAATCTGCCTTGCAATATCATAGATTCCCCTACCTACATCTTTTTAAAAATAACCTTAAATCCATAGATTAAGCCTTAATAGTTCCCTCCGTGCCTTAATTTTTCATTTCGTAGTATTCATTACAGGAAACATGACATACCTATATAATGTTCTACTTAGGGCTAATAAGAATGTAATAAGTTATAATAAAGGAGGAGTGTGAGGAAGCGCGGGCGTCCGAGAACTACATGGCTTGAACATGTAGATCAAATTCTCAAGGACGGCCGTGTTTTGAGTAAGATAAATCGACGTGCGTGTATGAGAAATTTTATGACTGTGGAGGAGGCGAAAGAAGTATGTAAGCACAGATCTAATTGGTGTTCCGTTCTCTCTGCCTACCCCACTTGGGATACGACGTGAGGGAATAGATAGATAGTTTAGTATTAACTGTTCACATTTAGGTTAAATTACACACATAAAATCACAAATTATTTTGATTAGCTGGAAGATATTGCCTCCAGGCAATAAGCTCCCCAATTGCCCATGATTTTTTAAAGCAAATAAGTTTTATTATTTTTATTATTATTAATTTATTATGAAATAAATCGCCATTATCATACGCTTAACCTGACAAGAATATGTATAAGACAACAATAATGTAACAGTCTTCAAAACTAGTCTCCAACATTAATTTATTAAACAGATTCAATTGCAATTCTTTGTACTAAGTCGGGTTAATAACTATCATTATATTTGGTTAAAAGATACTGTTTATTTGTGGATAAAAACGAAAACTTGGTCTTTTTTCCCAGATGAACGTTATAAATCATTGAATCAAAGTTAATTATTATTTCATAGCTGCTCTTAAAGGTTTATATAAAATGTATGGACTAGTCTAATGTTCATTGCGAACACAGTATTTGTGATAAGAATGACATTGCTAATGGTATACATATATTATTATTAATAATAATAAGGTATGTATATATATATATATAATAGGTATATATAACTTCCTTTGGTTAAAGTAAACAAAACTTTGGTCATAAGCAAAAGATAACATCCATTCAGTAAATTACGTATAATTTGTAAAACGTGCCCTGTTGTACCCCAATAAAGGATTACTCGTATTTATCATCAAGATGGCGGCTGCCTTATCTGAGACGTTGTATTATTAAGGGCTGAATGCGAACCACCTGCGAAATTAATTCAGGTGTCCTACTGAACCGAACCACATGAGAATCATCACAACATACATTCATTGTTGTATTACTGTGAGTGATTCATAATAGACGCATCTTGAAAGACACGAACTCTGTCATTTTATAACAATAAAGCAATATGTTATGTTTTATATCATAACATAATGTGTTTTGCATGATTATACATTCGAGATGTTGTATTTTATGTACCATTCATGGTCACCCGAATATCTGTGGGTTTTTTTTTTTAATATAGTGGTATTTTTGACTAATTACATAGAGATGGACTATTTTTGAGCAACTGTATAAAAAGGAAAACAATCACAATAGAAAACTCAGCATAGTTCTGAAAATAAAGTATTGAATGTCGATATTTAGACCACGGAGCACCCGGTAAAGAGTTGGTCTCCCACTCTTTTCGGTTAGTTTTCGAGTGTCCTCCAAAAGGCAGGTGTTCGAAAAAATTAAGACATTATACATCTTAAATTCAGCGATGAGGTTTGCCACCCATCCTGAATGTCTTGATTTTATATTAACACGGGAGGAGAGCTTGCTTGAAAGAAAAATTTTTGTTATATGCAGCTGGTCTGCTGGTTGCCGTGATCGTATAGTAGTACCTAGTAGATATTTAAAAAAAACAATATTTTACACCGGGTGTGTAATTCCAAATCACATTTGACAGCTTTAGAATTTCTCTTCAATTTAACGAATCATTTTTCTGTGTGAAACAATGCCAAATAATTCAACCTGTTGAATTACGTAAAATATTGAGAGAAAAAATATTTTCCTTGCTTTGCCACGATTAAATACAACCATTATGACCTACGTAAGATTGGGGGGTAGTAACTACCCTTACATAATAATATAATATAGGATACCTAATAATAATATATTCAACATGTTCCAGGAACAGAAAGTTCAACGTCTGAAAATAAAACACGCTATTATAGACTCTAATCCAATACAATAGATTTTGTTTCGAGTAGTTTTTCATTTCTCATATTTTTATCTATTGTACAAATAAATTTTATGCTATGTGTCTTTTGTATTGAGTTTACTCTCTCGAAGATTTATTTTAACTAAAACCATCTCGATAAGTTGAGAATACTCTTATTTCGTTCTTCCATAGTGGTTTTGTTATTTTAAATGATATCTCGAATAGTCGGGAAAAATATAAGTTTTATGTCCGACTAAAAATAGTCGTCACATAATATTTTTTATGAATATTATATTTCAGATATTTTTCAAACAAAATATTTGTAAATTAATGTTGCGTAAATTATCAAAATACTGAAAAACTAATGGATATTGTTAAAAAATATCTTCTGAAAATTAATAGGTATCGCTTAAAATCTACAGATTAAAATCTTTTAGCATTATTTTAATACAAATTAAATGAACCTGATTTTATATATAAGTATAACCTAGATATAATATTTGACTAAATAAAAATTAAGAGAGGGTTTCTAAAATTCATTGCTTGATAATTAAAAAACATCGTTTCTGATGCCAATCCGTTAATCTATTGCAATTTTATTTTAAATTATGTCCGAAAATTTACGCGAGGTTTTTGTGTTACTTTTGCGCCTGTAAGAACTTGAATAAAGTGAAATTGGCAATATGTTTTTCATAAGTTATCATTTTCATAGAATTTTCGAGAATAAGTGTATATTTATTTAAGGACGAAACAGTCTTTACACCAAAACGTAACAAGATTACAACAGAGAATCCTTAAATAGTAATAATAATGATGATAAGCAGGGGGTGGGAGGGGCAGACAATGGCCCGTCATTAATTTTGCCAGGTTTACTTCATTATTTACCTACAATCAACATTGGCACCGAATAAAAATATACTAGTTTTAAGAAAATTGGCCACGTGATCATATCCTATTAAAATATTAAAATATTAATTCATACAGGAAATACCTATATTTGTATTTATTTATGTTTTTATTTGTGCATGTCTTGTCTTTTGTTTATACATATATTGTATATAACTGTCATCAATATTTTTTCAATTGCTATAAAACCCGCTTTTACGAGACAAGTAAATGAGAGAGAAGTAACCTCTATGTCCATTTTTACATACCATTACGCCGCTTCCCTCGTGGAATAGTAAGAAAGGATCAACCGCCATTTCCTCCAATCTTTGCAAACACCTTACGCTTCCGTCACTGTTATAAATTCCTGGTATAAATATGCTCAAAACGTGTCCGCCCTGTAGGAATTGGTTTATAGGATCTAACTATTTAAACCTTGGACGGCTTGGTCTCTGAAGACCATTCATTCTGTCCTCATTCATTCTTTTCAATTTTTCTTCTTTATAATGAATATATATTTACATACTCTGTTTATAAACAAATATTAAACTGAAAATGTAAAAGCATTTAGAAAAAAAAAAAAATTCTCATAACAAACGAAGGTACGCGTAATTACTGTTTAACGCCTTCTGTTTTATGGAACTTTAAACGTCTCCTCTACACTTCACTCTATTCATAACAGTTTACTCCAGATTCCTCTACAGTCCTCAATCTTAACCTCCTTGTTAAAAATATCTTGATGAGTTATTCCAACCTTCTTAAATTTTTAAATATGTAAAAAAGTGCCTAGGGAAATCTGATTTTGATTTAGAATGATCTCATATTTGCACAAATAAGTACATATATTCCTAGTATTAATATTATAATTATATTTCTGAAATAGAAGCAAATTTTTGCACGTGTTTACAATTAACAATATTAATTGGTCAATCTACAGAGGGTGTGTAATAAATAGAAACAATTTTATTGATGTATCCTTGAATGTCTTCTTGCTTAATTTCATGACAAAGCTCCCGAAGTCAAATGAATCATGATATCGTTGAATTTGTATAATTGAAACCGAATCGATTCACACCATTAATATTATTTTGTATAGGTGATTTGCTTTGGTGATTGCTCAGATGTATGTTATATTTTTATTATTTTTTTATTTTAGTAAAAAAAATAGGAATTTGCTTTGATATTTATGGATGTTTCCCACTCGACAGAACCAAGTGGCGAAACAAAACAAGAATGACAGATCTCACCACCATGTGGGATTAGAATGCGCCCAAGGAGAAGAAGTGCTTTAAATTTACTGTAGTTGGGTAGTTATGCAATACACGATATTATAAAAACTTGTCGAAAAGGAAACTTGTCTCTGCTGTATGTAATACTTATTCTAAACTTAGTACCTACATAAAATGCACCCATTTACGTTAATAGCAAAAAAATCTTGATGACATTCATAGATAATTAAAAAATGTCCAAAAGTTTTTATACCCAAAATAAAATATATGCTCTATTTTCAACATAAATTAGAAGCTTAAGGCAGTTTTGTCCAGAAATAATACCAATATTTCACTGTTTAACAACTTACTGTTGAAATATTGTATTTTGTTTTAGGATTATAATTTTAAGTAAGCTTAAATTATTAACAAAGTTATAGTACAAAATATACGTGAGGGTTCAGATTTATTTCGAGTTTATTTGCGAAGCAAGTAGTTTGATATAAATAATATCAATAATAATAATAATTATAAGATATCCAACAATGAAGGGTAATATCCGTGACATCACGAATCCAACAGAACGAGAAACATCCCCTAAATATACCATCCCTTCTTCATCACATCCAAGTTCTCGAATCAAACGCCTACTGTCGTTAACAAAACTTACTTCGTTCATATTTTGTAGAGATTCAAATAACAATTCGATGAAACTGTGTTACTATCAATTGCAATTCAATTCTTTATTCAATTTTGTCAACTAACGATACATGATAGAATTTGAAAATTGTATTCTACTACTACAAAACTTCATAAATATTAGTCGCGAGCCGATTTTAGAGAACTTATGCTCTCATCCTCAGACCAAAGTATTTCGTCTTTAGTTAAGAGATTTTAACTTGTTTATTTTTAAAACGTCAATTCAATTTTTAATCCAAACATATTTTTTTTCAACGTAAATGTTGTGTGTTATGTATAAGGAAACAAATTAAAACATACAAGTTATCAGACCTAGACAAACCGCACTTGGCGATCGACTACAAACGAATTTTCGACAATAACCGCAACAATAACGCATAATTACACGATACATGTAGGTGATTGTCGAAAAGTTCGCCATAAGTCGATCGCTAAGTACCTACGGATTGTATGAGGTGGTCGGCAGCCTGATGGATGAGTCTCGGTCGGGGTTCTATTCCACACCCGCTGCCGACTTACTGGAGTAAACAAATAAGGTGGAGCTTTATGAAACAAGCATAATATTTCTGACTGCGAGGGTATCTAGGATACATTTGGGGTTATTCAAAATTCAAATTCATCTTTGATTTAAAAAAAAACTGGTACTGAGCGCACTGGATTCACTGAAAGATAGAAATATACCAATAACTGGAGAAATGGAAGATTAAAACGCGGTCATTCAATATTTTAAGTAGGGTGTAAAACCAGGGCTTAGTATTCTTACGATTTTTTTTTATGAAAATCGATGTTTTTGTTTAATTACCTAATCATGTACAGTCAACTTCCAACAACAAATTTCGGAAACTTTCATACTACTTGTAACACTATAATCGTAATTCACAGTTCAACTACCACTAGTACTTCTAATCTACATTGGTATCTCTGTTAAGAAGTTTCTCATACCTATACTGTGTCTACTATTAATAGCAAATTATTCAACTTATCTATCTGTACCTATATATTATAGGTACACCGTAACGACGTCTCCCACTTGTGGGAAAGCTATAAGACTTACATGTTATAAATGTACAAGCAAGAAATCTTATCTTAATCCAAGATTATGTAATATAAGTACCTAACTAATTATCAGAAATGCTTTGATTATTTTGTTTGAAATGTTTCAAAAAAATCTGTTGCTTAATGATCGCACGTTTGTTAGTTTAAAGGCCTTGTCTATTATTTAAAAGCTTTTATTTCATAATCTACAATTCAGAATAATATTTCATGTTGTCAGAAGCCTACAAACTTTTCATAGAACAGTTTTTAATGGTCAAAAACTTTTACTAGCACTGATTTTATTTTAAACTTTATAACATGCAGTTGACTACCCCAATTATGGCAGGTGCCGTGATGGTATGAGTGGACGTTTTTTTAAAATATTGATGGAAGAAATCTTCAATTTGATGAACGTCAATTTTTCGAAAATTTATATGTTACTGGATTTTGTACAAATACCTGTATGGTAGATAATATTTAAGCACCAATGTAGGCGTGTATTGGTATTATAAAGGTAGGTGTTGTGGCGTATTTTCTTTCCTTTCTCGGCTAGTTCATCGCAGATATCCTCAGAGGTCATGGGCTGGTTGATTGGGGCACAAGACAGAAAAATACGCTAGTTATTCAATAAACAAAAGTCTATTGTCGCGCCGGGTCTACAATCACATAATTTTCACTGCCTTTTATTAATCAGCAACTGTCTTCATCCTCTTTGAGGTTATACCGGACCAAATGTCTTTTTCTTAGACAATGGTTGATCAATATCGGTCACCACGAGGTGACACCAAATAAAATTAACGAACTGAAGACATATGTCTTCCAACTGTCCCGGAGTCCTCTTATCAAGTGAACCATTCACATGTTTTCCGCGGGTCGATACTTTTTTTGTTCAATCTTGTAACAATTACTCCTTTGATTTTTGACGATTCATCGTGGTGTTGCCATAAAACGAAATGTGGCTGTCAAGAAAAAAACAAACCACAAATGGTAATATCACGCTACAGTGTATTGTTTATATTCTGAAGATTTTACCTATTTGCAACGTAGGACTCTCTGGTAGAATTACTATTACATTGGATTTTACTTTACAGTTTTCATTAAGGTGTTAGTTGTGATAAATGGCAAATATGTATATGAGCAACGTATATTATACCTGCTTGAATGGATTACGAAGTAAATTGAGATAGTTTGGTTATGTGAAATGAATAACTGATGAAAGAATGATATATGAAATCAATTCAGATATCAATGGCATGCCAATCTTACGCTGAATGTGATACCAAAATGAAGAACCTTAAGTGTTTTAAATTTTATTTGGCATATCAACAGACTTTTCACAATAACACGTGCAATTACTAAGCAATATTAGTCCTCTTACTGATAGCACATTAATTAGTTAGTTTAAAAATAACACCCATCAGTGACCCCGTTGGTTATTTTCCTTGTTGAGTAGGCCTTAAGCTGAATGTTGTAGAAATACTGCATGATTTGTTTGATAGAAGGGGTAGAAGAAAACGCGATCTACGATGATTGACTTATTGGATTAAGTATTCGGAGACAACGGTGTACCTATTGAGAATGAAAAAATTGCATTTTGTACGAGAAATCGTAGGAATGAGGAGGTAGAGAAAAAGATGAAGTATGTATGTTGATAAATGTAGTTCTTCATCTTCTCAGCCTATTCTACAATGGATAATAGATAGAATTTGTAAAATTATCTAAATAAAAAGCAAGAAATCTGCTGCTTTACCAAATTTTGAAAAAAAATTAAAAAGAATTGCTGTAACGTGGAAATATGTTGGGTAATAATAATGTGGGCAATGTCAGGCAAAATAGAAACGAGTAAATTTGAAAGTCAGGTTATAGTTATAGCAGTAGTAATATTGGTAGTGTTAGTGTTGTAATGTAGTAATTAATAAAGTGTGTGTGTGTGGGTGTATTTGGTGAGGACACATGTAGTTAGCATAACCACACATTGTGGCATGTTTATCATTAAATAATTCCTACCATATTGTCCCCGCAAAGAGAAAGGCACAGATCAAAGAGAATTGAATTTAAAGATTAAATAATCTAAAAAGTTGCACATGTTTAAAAAACAAAGAACATATTATATTATCTTAAGTCGACCGTACATAGGACGGATAGCTTCTATTACTCAACAGACACGTCATCTATACAACCAGTAGATTCTACAAAATTCTTTAAGTGGAAAATGGCAATAGTGTCCCGATGCTTACGAATTGTCTTAAGTTGGTTCAATCGATTCACAATCCATTAGTTTTATAGATGTTGTTGAGTAGTATTCTTAACATTCTCACTCACACAGATGTGAAAATTCAGTAAAAAGCGAGAACTACATACATTGAACAGTTATTTTTAAGGTTAGGTTATCCAAACAATAAGATATCCAAATTTTCTAATCTTGTGCAAAAACTTTCAGTCGTGTTTGGTACTTACTTTTCATTACTTTTCGTATGGCTCGGTGTGTTGATAAATCTTAACCCATGTGGTATCTTAACGTCATATCTTCTACGGTCTTGGCGCCAGTGCTGACAACCAGTGTTTGGTTTTATATAGCGACACCAATAACAACAATATTTTAATAAGGATGATTTTCTATCCTTATTAAATGTCTTCGCTCTCTGTATATCTCAAAATTTTAAATTCCGCCATTTTTTTTTATTATATTATAGATTAATGCCTATTACGTGATACCTTCTAAAAATATTGTACTTGGTACAAATCGTCCCACACGGGACGGGTTGTCGTAATCTTATAAATAATAATAATAAATGTCTTCGATTGAATACATGAACGGCATCTACATATAATATAATTTTGTATGTTTCATCATTACCATTACAGTAATATTCATGAGCTGGGTAGACTATAATTATAAACTTGAAATGTGTCGGTGTTGAGATATTGGAGTTCCGTAACGAAATTAAAAAACAAATGCTTTCTACTATTATATGTTTTATTGACGAGAGATTGACAATGTTCTTACAAGACGAAAGACGTTTCTCTCGACAGTAAAATATAAAGTACCTTGTAATAAACATTTGCTTTTTGATTTCGATAAACCTGAATGTAATGAGAACAGTGCTCTTCTTGGCGAACTATCATTGGGCATTCTCAGAACACGACCCAGCCAGAACCATCGTCTCTCCTGTATCACGGAGATTACAGATCTCTGCCGGGTGCGTTCTTCCGTCCGCAAGGGTTCCGTCCCTCTTTCACGATACACCGTTCCCATGACTATGACAGATTGGCGCGGTGACGCTCTGAATGGAGGAGGCTGGTTTCGGCCCTGTGCTCCCAAGAGGAACAATGAGGGCGATGATGATGGATGTAATATACACACAAATTATCCATTGAATGCAAAAATGATGTATCTATTGAACATTATTGTAGTGTAACGTACTTTGTACTCTGCAACTTTGAATTGAACCTTAAACTTGTTTACAAGTTAACCAAGCAACATTGCATTGAGTAGCAATACATTTTTATCTATATACATATACATAGGCTAGCTTCCTACGTGGAACGGGCGCTCATTATATTTGTGACCTTGGATTGCACTGCTACGCTATATACTTGACTGTTTGTGTTCGTATTTTGTATTAGGACGATTATTTGAATATATCTTTGTATTAATTAAATATCCGTGTTCATTATTTAAAAGAACCTACTTTGTAAACGAAGATACAGTTTACAATAATAATTTTAATAATTCCACGTCTATAAAGTAATAATTCTATGCAAGTCAGTATTAAGTACGTCGTGTCTTCCTTTGATAAGAATTTCTACTATTAATTTGCAATATTATTATGCCTCAGTCATTATTAGTTTAGGTCCGATATTATAACATATTATGTACATTTAGTATGCATATTAATATTATTATAATACGTAGACCTCTAGAGGATCCTTTAAGGTTGCTCTATATTTACGTTGTCCCCCTTTACTGATCCAAAATACTTACATACTTTTTTTTCGATTATATATATAGATACTTAAGCCGTAACAACAAAAGTCTTATTTACTCATAAATTCTGAATAGCTTTATAATAAAACGTATCTATCTTATAAAAACATAAAGGTACAAATTAATATTGAGTATATACGAGTACGTCATAGTCATCAAACTCTTAAATCATTTTGATTCGATCAGCAATACTTTCCGCTACTAACTGTGAATAAAATATTATTTTTCATAAGAAGGCAGTTTGTATCTAAAAGGTAGGAATACTTGATACTTTGCAGACTTGTCTATCTGATGTGAGTAGAAGGATAAATAAATTTGCTTCTAATCTAACCGTCCTTCAAAGCCCTTCCTGGGAGCACAGATCAAAAATCAGCATGTTTGTCTCTGTAACATCTTCCCGCAACATTTCTGTCGCACTAATATCATTGTAACAAGTTTATTATGAAAGAAAGATGTCGATGACATTGAAAATCTTGTGGATGAAACTTGATATTTTTTTAATTCTTATATAAACTTTAAAGAATATAGAACTATGCTGTCTTTTACTCCGTGGAGACCTTATTAAAGAGCAGATGTTCGTTTAACCCCACGCATAAGAGAATCAACATATACAATTCAGCGATGAGGCATGCCACCCATCCTGAATGTAACATTTTTTACAAGCTTGGAGAAAACTTTGTTCTATTTAGCGAAGCACCCGGCAAAAAATATTATCCCACTCATTTTCGTAAGTTTTCGAGTGTCCTGTAAAGGGTGAGTGTTCGGAAAAATATGGCAATTTTACATCTTAAATTCAGCAATGAGATGTACCACCTTTCTTGAATGTCTTTATCTTTTGTTGTAATGGAGAGAACGTGTTTCATATTAATATTGTTACATGGCAGCTGGTCTGCTGATGTACAAGACAATCTACATGTTTTTTGTACAATCAATTAGTCTAATAGCTTTCCTACTTGTGAGAGATGTCATGATGGTAAAGTAGTTGTAGTAAATTGCTTTCTAGATATATCATTATCTAACTTATATGCTTAAACTTCTTAGTATTAAGCTGGTATTTGTATGTTATCTAAAATACCTCAATTATCAAATTTTCATGTCAGTGAGTTTGTAACACCAACTTCAAACACACAGTTATCCCATGAATCTGCGGTTTCAGAATCTTTAGATAAAATCTATATATAATATTTAATGATATCCTAACAACCCGTCTAATAATTGTTTGCTCAATTTTCCAAGTATTTATTTTTCATCTACACAATCTAATGAATGCTTCATTTTATTTATTTTTTCTTATGTATCCATAGACTCTACCCACGTTGATATATCTGTATAGTCTAACGTGAGATTTTCGCCTCCAAAACAACTGATATCTAAGCCTTTCGATCTTGTGCAGTAGATTAGCATGTGTCTTTAACAGTTTGCTCTTCCAGATTCAGGTTGATGTTTAATTTTTTGAAGAACTTTTGTCTTGTTCAGTTCACTGGTCTTCTGATATTGGATATATTTTGCACAATACATTTAATGGATCTTTCACTAACAAACATTGAATGTATGAAGATGCCAACCACATGATATATACATACATTCAAGTATTTTTTAATGTTATCTTGTAATGAATGTATGTAAAAAAAATTAAAAGTCTTTCATTACTATCTCCCAGAAGTGGGCTAGCAAAGTAGACCCAATAAAGTAAAAACATACAGCTACTTAATCTTTTTTGTATTACAAAAAATAGTAAGAAACATTAAATTAACAATTAATCAACGTGAAAACTCTTATTAAGTATATCTTTCCCACGCTTTTCTGTAAGTTTTTAAGTGTTCTGTTTAAGTTCAGCTGTTCGAAAAAATAAATATATTTTACATCTGTTGTTCAGCGATAAAACTTTCCACCCATCCTGAGTGTCTTATATATTTTTTGCAACGGAAAGGACAATTTGCATGCTTATAACATACGATTGGGTGCTGGCTGCCCCACTTGTGGGATATTTGAGTGGCTCATAGCCAAAGGTGACTATCCAACAGTTTACATTTAATGATGGAGGGACAGGTGGGAACTCCTTAGACGACCTGGGTCCGCTCCCGCTGATGCTTTTTAGTCCGTTTTTCCAGTATGATTACAGAGACCTTTTGACCTTACCGAACTCACTTTGTTTGTGACGTCCTTTCCTCCAATAAAGGGAGGTATTCCTTTTTTCCTTTTTTTTCAGGATCAATCGCTTAATGCAACCGGCTTCCAAACACAGAAAGAGAGAATGACTGGATCCTAACTTGTGATTTTCCTTCCACTTTCATTTGTTGTGTGTGTTGTGCATGTAATGATCAATTTCTTTTATGATTACAGATATACTAAACATATTATACACTACGTTTAGAAGAAACTGCTTGTGTAATTGATTGTGGCTATGAAATGCAACTAGTTTTAAGAACTTCAATCTAGTCTTAAAATATTTTGTATAATTTAGGCTAACAACTAGTACGTAGTAAATACGTAACTGTAAGTTAATTTTAAGTTCTTTTGTAAACAACGGAGTCGGTGGACATTAACGGTTGTATTTAATTTTGGGGAGGATTTTGTCGGGGATAGCCCTTCAGGCGAACCTTGAGCCCTTCCTTGAGAAGAATTTGCATGAAGAGTATGGATGACATGGGAATTGACATTCCTGCAACATCCATGGGTGAGGGAGGGTGCAACCCTTAATGTGTGTGTCCTTAATGCTTACAATATAATATGATTAAATCACTGCTGACACAAGGCATCTTTGAAATAAGTAAATAATACAGATAACTCAAGAAATATATGCCCAACTACAAATTTTTGCGACTGTTGGATAGGCACCTTTGGCTCTGAGCCACTCATTTCGTGATGGGATTTAAGTAATATTTTTTTTTTCATATTGTGGTGACAGTTTACAGGAGTACCTAAATGTGCTTTGATAAGCGATTTCGTAAATATATCTACTCACCCCATAACAAACACCATCATATAATTAGTATACTAAATGATGACGAAGGACAAATTATACATCGGCATTAATAAACTAAGATCCCAAACTATCAATAGACAGATAGGTACATGACAATATTTGGGTAGAATTTAAACGATCATGTTGACCAATTCTCTTATAAATTCCATTAATATTATCACGAAATGGGTGACAATCTGTAAACGCTATTAATAATAATCACTCATATGTACAAATAATAAATTTATTTGTTTGTATATACATTTGTCTACTTTTCTAGTATCCGTTTCCTAGGGTCCCCTTACTCCCCTTTTCAATCCATAATCCATTTATGAAATCAAAATGGATTTAAAATAAAACACTGTATTACTTTCAATATGAATAATATTTGACTCAGAGGCCTTTCGGGTAGACACCCATCATCAGTGAGTTTTTATTAGAAACATTTGTGGACTTTGGTGGATATCTGTATTTTTATATGTTTTCACTTTTTTTACATTTTCACATTTTTTACATTTTTATTTACAGTTTTAGCATTTTATGTCTTCCTGTATCTCATTGTTTAATGAACTATCTTTAATTTATGTTTATTAGTTCGTTAAGAATGAGATCTTAATTGGTTTGCTCATTGTTATTTTTGATTATTTATATTTATTGTTTCAACTATTTGATCCATATAGAATAAATAAAATAAAAAAATCAAAATAAAATAATCCCTTGTACATATTATTAAGTGTGTGTTAAATTTTATTTATTTATTTTTTACACTTCTAGTATAATATGTTATTGGTTGTGTTGTTTAAAGGTAGATATTTATTTTAAATAATTATGTGTCAGTATGACGTGGTTAGATGAAAAAAAATGGCTACAAAGTGAAAATCTCTCCCCTGCAATCGTTCTAGTATTTTTTAATTTAACAGTGTTATATACCTAATTATCATGAGCAAAAATAAAAAAACAAAAGAAATTAAAATTTTTCCTCTGTTTAACATGTTTCTCAAATACCTAATGTTAAAAAAAAATCTTTTACATAAAATAGTTTTTGCATAAAGTGGATTACATGTTAGACATTTATAAAATATATATATTTATACGAATATATATTATACAAAAAGCAACACCCAATCCATATCAAATTCAAAACAAAATTATACACTAACTTAAACACAAAATTGTGATTTTATAATAGACTTTTCGAACGGTTTCCTAAGTAACATCGAGTATGATCACTAGTAATATTGAATATGCTGATTAGTCAATAAGCTATGGGAAATCACAGGGTCTGTTATTTTATTAGTTATGGTCGAAATAGCATATAATAGCTTTAAACGAATCAGCAAATTGACTTCGGGAGTAGAGACAACGCTATTCAACTTTTACTTTTGTTTTTTTTTTCATTAACGACTGGTTTATTAATAATAGTTATAAATCCATTACTTTCGAAGTGAAACATTACTACAGCTAATTATTTAAAATATTTAGTTAAGTTTAACAGTAAGCAGTTTCAAATGATGTTAAAAGCTCCAAAATCTTGAAAATATTTAGTATTTTTTCAACCATAATATCTTTAAGACCGAGCAAATTTCAACTTTGTAAATCATATCATCCATTTCCATATCTCTCCAAGTTTGAAATCGGGTAACACTACGAAATCCTTTTTTTATATATATTTACATGTTTGACAATGAGATTGAAATTGACAACGACTTTGTTAGTCTAAACCAGGTAACTATAACTACTATTTAATATTATAGTAAAACTTATGTAAAATTTTATAGTCTAGTTTATATTTATTTCCATAAATTATTAAAATGGGGTTCTACAAAATAAACATCAAAAACTCGATAATCTATTTAAATGTTAAAACAAAAAAATGTACGGGATCAACTGATTAACGGTAAACAGATAAACGCAGAAGCACCTATCTTACGAAACAGAAAATAGTTTTTAAATCAAAACGCGTCGCTTTTGAAGTATGACTATCAGTATCAAGACTGTCCCATGTATTTTAAAATATTACTAGCTGTCCCGGCAAACGTTGTTTTTCCATATACTAATATCGCTATTAAGAAATAGGGGTTGATGGTAGAAGAGTAAAAATTTAGGGCTGTACGTATTTTTTAATACCTCACCATAAAAAACAAAAAATTGTCTAAAAATAAAAAAATGGGGTGGACCACCCAAAACTTTTAAGGGTATGAAAAATAGATGTTGGTTGATTCTCAGACCTACTCGATAAGCACATAAAACTTCATCAAAATCTGTTCAGCCGTTTCACCAGCAAGGTGTTTGTTATCATACTCCTCCACACCACGAGAATTTTATATATATCATAGATGTACTCAAAAGTGATCGCATTCATAACCCACAATTACAAGGTTCGCGTTTTCAAAGTTCGTTATAAAATAAACTGAAATGAAATATTTTATGAAAAATTTAAATATTTCACAGAATTTCAAAGATATTAAGATAATATAATATATTAAGATAGATATAAAGAAGCCAGAAATTTATTATAAAGTACACAATATAATATGAACACAACATACCACGAGAAATTTCAATATCCATCTCGCATAAGTGTATTATTGAAGTTGCTTTAGAATCGTTTAGATGTTCTTGCAATTCCCGCCTCAGAATTATAACACCTTTGAAAGGAAGATGTGTTATATTCACCCACTAATATCCTTATAATATATCTACTATAGAAGATACAATGTAGTACATACACCTACATATTATTATTATTATTATACGATTCTCTACGTATATTTTGGTAATAGCATTTTCGTATGAGGTTTAAATACAGAAACAGTCGTTCTTAGCTTAACAACACTGTTAATACGTGAAGCTGATGCTACATATTCTAATTACTTCTAACCGTGTTTATGAAATGAAAAGAGATAGGTATTCTTATGCTGACGAATTGACTTTGCGCTTGCTCAATGATTTCTTTAGAAGCTCATTGTCTATAGGCTTCCTCATTTGGGTGCATCGTCATTTGCAAGATTTTTTTTCATCGTAGACAATGTTTATCCAGTCTAGTATCACTAAGGCCTATCGATTATTGATAAAAAAATATAGAAATAAATACAAGCAATCGTTTTATATTTGAACAATTTTATTTAATATCTAAAATGCATCAAAATCTACCATCTAAATCAGTGCTCCGCAACCTTTTCTCATTTACGGCACACCAAAATTCTTCCTAAAACTCCGCTTGACACCAAAATTCTTCCTAGAAATCCGCGGCACACCATAAGCTCAAATATGTAGGTATTAAATTGATACACAAATTTGAAAATATTTTCTTACATAATTAATTTTTTTTAGTATAATTATTATTCTATACAATATTTTGAAAAATAATTTGTCATTGTGTATTAAATACATAATGAAAAATTGTAAAATGTCAAATACATTTTATTTGACCGCGGCACACCTGTATTCTGCTCACGGCACACCGGTTGCGGAGCACTAATCTAAATGATGCCGAAATGTTAAATTGTTTCTCTCTCGGCGGCCAATTCGACTAGTTCGAATTTTGATTTTTTTTTTCGATTTTTGCCTAAGTGTTTTCATTTCAATAATTAAGGATATTTTAATTCGCCTAATATAATCATATCCTTTATAAGTAGGCCGGGAATATCACTGTCTCGATGAACGTATTTATATAAATCAAAACTTGTCTCAAAACAAAGTTCAATTGCACAATGATAGTACAATATTCCACTTTGCACAACTTCACTTCAGCAGCGATAAATACTAAATCATATGTGTGTGTTTGTGTGAGGGTGTGTGTGTGTGTGTGAGAGAGAGAGAGAGTGTATGTTTGTATCTGAAGAGATATAATGTGGTATGTATATCTGTATTCAATCTAAAGGAACGCTTCTCCTTCAGCACTCAGGAGACCAAAAACTGTTTATCTTTCTCTCTTGTGTGTTACTGATTCACAAATAATGGAATTATTACAGTGCAGAAATGTAAGATTATGGATTATTATAATGCCAAAGACTTTAAACTTATCCAACCTTTGATTGTGAAAGTATTTTAAGTTAAACCCGATGTTTCTTTCAGTTCTACATATATCTGTTTGTGAGAACGAAAATATACCATGTGGAATTTTGAAAATATACCGTGGTGTTGAATTTGTTATTTGCTCTTTTTGATGGTTATACTCACCTATTCTGAAGACCTGATTGATATATTTGTGATATATAAAAATTAAAAAATATATATTAATTTTTGGTTGTAGCAAAATTTCGCCATTCGGACATGATTCATCATCATTTGAGTTAGTTAGAATAGATCAGGCCTTTGAGATAAACTCGCCGTTATATGTACATACATAAATTGATTATGTTTGCTTTGAATGTATTTCTTTGTAAAATTGTTGAAAAAGTTAATAAATAAATACATAAATGATATTGTGTTATAATAATAATAATAATAATCGGACTATTTATATGTGGCGCCGTTTAATGATCCGTGACCATCTCAAGGGCGCCGTGACTTCTCCCGAACAGTAGTGTTTAAATTGTGTGTAAATTTTAAAAACATTTAGAGATGCGGTTAAAAGGAACCATGCATAGTAATTTTTTCAAAGTAATTTCTTGTTAATAACAAGATTAAAAACAATTGTTATTTTGTTGAAAAAACTTTGAAGTGGCTTAGCAATAGCCAATCCAAACATGAATGGAAATCAAAATTAAGATTCCGCTCTCATCATCAGGCTAGCAGATTTTTTGGAATTATCTCAACTCTTACTTATATGCAACTATGTATTTCTGCCCACTTTTGAACATAAATCTCCCATCTCCAGGAATCTCTGTCCTGAGCTTACTGCAACCAGTCACCGATGCATTTCTTCTAATGTCGTCAGAGCATTGTGTGGAAAGTCTTCCTCTACTTCTTTTATCTTCACGAGGTCTCCACTCCACTACTCTTTTAGTCCATCTTTGATCATTGAATCTAGTAACATATCCTTCCCACGACCATTTTAACCTTGCCACTCTCTCGACGACACCTATAACTCCCGATCTTCTACATTTCTTAGTGTTTCTTATGCAATAAGAGAGTTTAATGTGTAGCATCTCTCTTTTGTGCTTCCTTTATGCTACGTTGAGTTTCTTCTTAACTCTAGTCTATATTAAAATTAATATTTATCTGCCTGAAAACTTAACAAAATTCATGAGTCAAACAAGCATTATTATTCAAACACTTACCTGCTGTACTTACTTGTTACATAAACATAATATACTTTCCTGAAGATGAGTCTAGGTGGGATTGAGGATGTTACGTTATGACGAGTATAGAATAATATTATATTTTACTTTATACACCATCCCATATGTAGCGGACGTAATTCATGTTTGCTATAAAACAACCATATATTTTGAGAAATAACGTATTTTCATATATTTTAAAACCAAAGCATTTATCTTATACGGAGTGTTTCATTTTGTTTGTAAAAAATAATTATTTTTTCTATGATTAAAGTTTGTTACGTGGAGCACCCGGCAAAGAATTGATGTCCTACTCTTTTCCGTAAGTTTTCGAGTGTCCTGTAAAAGGCAGGTGTTTTACATCTTAAATTCAGCGATGAGGTTTCATACCAACCATCCTGAATGTTTAATTTTTGTTAGCATGGAGAGGGCAGCTTACATATTTATTACATGCAGCTGGCTTTTGGCAACCTCACTTGTCGGTTATGCCGTGGTGATATAGTTGAAAAAGTTAAAGTTGTAGTCATTTTAAGGTAAAAGTTGAAAACTGTTTATAAATTTACGTACTGTAGGTACATAAGTTTATTGTTTTTCACCTCTTTCACTTTTAATGCATATCTTGTAAGTTAAAAAAATACACGAACATTTTCAAATAATTCAGTTTTTGGGTGAATAGTCTTAATAAAAATAAATAGAATATCGATACATTTTTCCTGCCTATAAATTTTCTAAAGTAAAATTTCTCAACCTCGTCCACATTTATTTAGTTTAATGATTTTTGTTATGAACACAATATTAATCAACCAACACAAATAGTATAATTTATTTAATGATTGTATAGTACTTGGATATACTTTGTGAAAGTTCATTTTAATAGAATTAAAATATATTTATAATAAAACACTGTATTACTTTCACTATGAATAATATTTGACTCAGAGGTATTTTGGGTAGACACCCATCATCAGTGAGTTTTTATTAGAAGTTTATATCAGTTTCTAATAAAAACTCATTGATAATGGGTGTCTTCCCGAAAGGCTTCTGAGTCAAATTAGCCTCTTAGTTAAAGTAATTCAGTGTTTTATTAAATATCTTTTAATTCTATGTAATTTATTTCATTGAATAAAAACAAACATATTTTATTTTTTGCATCTTCCTGTAGAGTGACATAAAATCCGAGATAACGTATCATCCATTTTGACTTATTTACAACATGATGGGTTAAAATTTGCAAATACTCCACTAAATTTTATGACGTTCCCACATTTCCATACCCATGGGGCTTTTCTAAAACTGAAAAATTTGTTTATATTATCTCTCAGCTAGAATCTCAAAGTCTAGACTCACCAATCACATTACGAACGAGTAAATCACCAAGTTTTAATGGATATACAATGTTTTTACTTTGTAAAGTCGCTTGCTGTGGTTTTGATGAATAGCGTTATATGTATAAATATATAAAGTTTATTAATATGTGCTTAAATAGAGTAAATTTGTAAAAAGCCAAACAAAGCGATTAGTCTTCTGATTGTGGGGATTCTATTTTTACCACATTTTAAATAAAAACCTCTATATATTGTCACATCATCTCTTACAAATGGAGTGACTATGGAATTCGCTACATGTACCTTATAAACATATAAGTTTTGATTTTCGTAGCGTCTTTTATTTTCTTTTTATATTTTCGGGTTTGTGCTGTCTTGAGAAATCAAATGGCCTCAACATTGAAGAAAAAAATTCGAAGAAACGAAAATCCACGCAACACACCCGGAAACAATAATATAGGTACCTATTAATTATCTGTTTTTAAATGTTTATATTGGAGAAATAGATCAATGATTGCTTTCTCCGTGAATTAAAACCAGCATTGGTAATTACCATTAATTATTCACTAGTTTCTTAATTAAAGATGATCAATGTATGTATTATATATGATTTTTTATGAATACATGTAAACCACTTAAAAACTCAATTATAAAAATAGTATTCAAGCATATTTTGTACATAATACCTGGTTATATTGAGAAATACAAAAATTATTTATTAAAATAATAAATAAAATATATATGAAGGCAAATATTAATTAATATCGAGATTGTTTCGTTGTTAGAGAGTCTAAAATTAAAAATTGTCAATGTAAACAATTTCTTTGTGTATTCATAAAAAAGGATATCGTAAAATATTTTGTGTTTACTTTGTTTTCATATTTTTACCCTGTTTACTTTTACTCATTCGCCCTTTTTGTTTTATCAAACTGCAAACAAAAAACATGCGTCACCATCACTTTCTCTGAAAGGCTTCACAAGCATGCCACTGAGCCGCATTAATCCGAAAACATCTCAACAACAAAGGGTGAACCAAATATTCAATATCTATGTATATATATAAAAGAAAGTGGTGTTAGTTACACCATTTATAACTCAAGAATAGTTGTTTCGATTTGAATGATCTCTGATTTGTTGGATTCATCTCCGCCCCAAATAGCCGATAGTCTATTAAAATATCATACAAAATCACGAGAAGAAAAATTACGACGAAAATTATTCACGCCATACATTTTTAATTTCAATAAAAAACAATATGGAGAATCATACAAAACCAACGATGAAGTTTTTTTAAAGATTGGACTTATAGAATAAATTCTGTATACATTTTCAAATTTGAATCGTTATCCATACAATTTAACATCTGTGTTTCTGAAATTTCAATTTTGGAAAAATCATTGGAAAGAATTTTTATAAATTTAAATTGAATAGGTATCTACCTAAAAAAATAAATAAGTACCTACCTACATAATTATATTACGTACAGCAGATTATTTATTAACAGAATAATCTGAGTTAAGTATAATTATGGTTCAACATAAATGAATTACTTATAATTTTTTTTACACTATACGATGACACATTTGGACAATTATGGGAGTTTGTAAAGAGATTAAAAATATTAATCACTCATTACTTACTTACTTTACTCATTGATTCTTAGGCGGCACGAAGTTCGCTGGGTCAGCTAGTAGGAAATATATTTTCCGTAGAATTACAAAAAAAAAGGTTTGTACTCTTTTCCTTATATTTTTAGTGTCCTGCTAGAGAAAATTTCACTTTTTACTAAAATTCTAAACTAAATTTAGTTAGTCTACTCACATATCCCAAAGAATAATAAATACCTATCCCTTATTAATATTATTATACAATGTGATAATTTCACGACATGATTTAACAAAATGAGTTTCTATACTTTGTTACAATTATCTACTACTACTACTACTATACCATCACGGCATATCCCACAAGTGGGGTAGCCAGCAGATCAGCTACATTTAAGAAACATGCAAACTGTCCACTTCGTGCCAATATAAAATCAAGACATTCAGGATGGGTGGCAAGCCTCATCGCTGAATTTAAGATGTAAAATGTCTTAATTTTTTCGAACACCTGCCTTTTACAGGACACTCGAAAACTTTTCCAATTATCGCTTTTAATTTTTATATCCGTGACCTCGTACATTCAAAGAACCTACATTTTTAGCTTAAAAGGATAACGCACTCATTCAACTATACGTCCTGTAAAGACCTAAATCCATGTTTGGCTTTCTTCAGATTTATATAAACACTGTATTACTGATAATTTTGATTTTAAAAGGTTTTTCGTTCGCTTAGTTCAGTATACGCTTATAAAACAAAACTGAAGACTAATTTTTCATGACCTACGCTATAACTAAATTGAGCTCATTTGTGCCAAAATTTTCACAAAGTGGTGAATAAACCCCATATCATAATTTTAATAATTATTTATTTATTAAACACATAACAATCAATACAGATACCTACAACAATATGTAGAGACTATTTATCCAAAACTATGTATTATTATCAAACTATATCCTCCTTATAGAGACAAGTCTCATGTAAGGTACCTACTTCATGAAATATACATAAAATGATAATGTTAGTTATTTGAGTAATATTTAAAAGTCGTATTACTTTGAGAGCTACAAACAGAATAATATAATATCACTTGGCTTACACACACATATGTATAGTCATAATAATTTATAATTATATTCCAGTTAATTAGTAATAAAGAACTGAATAACATAATTTATGTTCTCGAGAAATTTGATAATTGTTTGCTTTGACAATCAAGACGGGTAAATTACATATGTTGTAGTACAGTAGGTACTGGTTTTGTGCTAAATAATCGCATTTGTAAAGAAAGTATTTATTTATTTATTTATTTATTTGTATGAGAATATTGGCAGCATGTTAGAAGTTGATAAAGTATAAAAAAACAGCTTTTCGTCAGCGTTTTCACACAGTATTGATACCTAAAATTTATAATACTTTTCCTTTTGGATCGTTGACTCATACACTGAGAAAAATACTAACGAAATTTCACAACGAATCATTGGTACGTACTATCAGATTAGGACCAGAGGTAGTACACACGATTAATTAGTACGAATCTATAATAATTAACTTTTCGCATACAAACCGTTGGTAAATTTACCAATTTGGGTGTGGTACCTTGAAAACGATCAGGAAATATCTCTTGGAAATTAGTGTTGAAAGATCGAACTGCCTCTTTAAGTTTGTAAAATAAGCTGTATTATTACCATTGTTGTTTAATTGTACCTTTTATTTTTGAACCGGTTGATGTTTGGCGGTAATGGTTTGTGTTTTCGTGAGTGGATAAATTCCTTTAAAGTACCTGACACAACCCAACCAAAAAGCTAGCGTGGCGGGTGAAAATGATATTGTTTCTTAACCTATCAAAATCACTTGCAAACGAGAGGACGGTCTTGAGAAGAATAGAATAGAAAAGAATACTTAACTTATATTTACTTCAAATGAATGACGTGAGGAGTTCTAGTGTTTATAATAAATAGTAAAAATCTGAGATGAAATAGACCCTATACACGTATATGATATTAGTATTATCAAAATTTGATATTCGCAAATCGGTTAAAATTTAAAATTAGATATTCGAAACATCACTAGTACACACACATACACATGAATTATATTCAAGTCGTGACAACCCTACGAACACTACTTTATGGCGATGATAATAATAAATTATATAACGGTATGTGAAATTTAGAGTTGAATTATTCTTAATATATTACGATGTACTACATATGAACTAAATATGAACTGAAATAATATGGAATGAGGGATGAAATATGTAAGTACCTTTGACATAAATATAAATAAATTTATGTAGAATCAATTTAAATAGCTAATTTTACCGAAATTAAATACCTGCAGACATGTGTACATATAATACTTTAGTTATTTATTTATTGTTAACGTTTATTTACTTAATATTTATGCCTAAACATATCGTTATTGTTTGATAAATATCACATAATTATTCAATCTAATTCTTCATATTTTAAATTTAACCTCCTTGATTATATCGGCATTAACTTTGTAATATTCCATTTTAAATGATTTGATGAAGTTTATCCCTTTAACCAAATAATTTATAACCTTTTACAATTTATTAAAGTGTGTTTTGTTTAACCATTTGGATGTAATGTTTATAAGATTATTTAAGAGTATGATATTCATATCTTCTCCTTCATGTGCTGTGTCGGGTCCCCCCATATCACTTGCGAGAATGCGTTCCAATCCCGGGCAATTCGAAACAATATTGGTCGTTTTCAACTGTTACCTACTAGATATAATAGAAATTCAATCATTTTTCCAACTATCCATAAAAAAATATAAATATATAATATTCAAGCACTTTTTTTGAATCTCTTAAGTTCTCTTAGTTTGTAAAATTACTATTTTTTTGTTACTAGTAAATAGTCATGAAAATTAATCAGCGTCTTGTTTTTCTCTAACACTTAAACATATATATCATATTGAACGTCTAGTTACACTGTAGTGTTGCCATAAAAATGACAACAGCGTTCTCATTTCATATTTTATTTGCCACTCTGTTTATTGAAAGAGTGTTTACACGTATGTACAAACAATCGATATAAAAATGTTTGAGTCCGTTTGTATGTATACTTATTTGGTTTGCTGTTGAAAGTGAACAGATCCAAAAATGTCAATTTTACATACATACATGCATACATACCATCACGCCGCTTCCCTCGCGGGGTAGGCAGAAAGGATCGAGCGCCACTTCCTTCTATCCTTGCATACATCTTTCGCTTCCGTTACTGTCATACAATTCCTCATGCATGCTCTCCTGTTCAATGTGCTCAACACGTGACCATCCTGTAGGATTTGATTCAAATGATCTTGCCATTTAATCCTCGGACGTCCACGTCTCCGAGCACCATTCCTCTCAGCCAATTTTTTAACTTAATAGTTATGCAGAAGTTTTATTCGTGTAGAGCTAAAAAAAGGGGAGAAAATGAGAGACTTAGAACGGAAATCACTCAAAATTTAATTAGTTATTGAGCTCTGCTGTCAATAACTACAAATAGATTTGTCCACTTTCGAAACCAACCCTCATTTTTTTTTTGTCAGTGTCATTTATGAATAGACACTATACGTAAAAGAAACACCCTTTTAGCTGAAAAATCGAGAATATTTCATTTAAAAAATAACAGTTTATATTATATCGATTGAAAATATCGTCCCGTTTTGAGAAAAGGTGTATTTTCGTTCCACTGCATCAATTTAAAAACACAGCTTTTAAAAAACTTACCCCATCAAGTTTCCGGAAAAAATAATTCTCCACATTTTTTTCTGTTAGTTTTCGAGTGTTTGTAAAAATATAAAACAATTAACATTTCCAATACAGCGATAAGGTTTGCCATTCATCCTAAATATTTTATTTTTATTAGCTCGGAGAAGGCTATCTGCATGTTTATTATATGCAGTTGGTCTGCTTATTTCTTCAACTTCAGCGATATAATCACGATGGTATAGAAGTAATTGGATATTGGCTGTGTATTTAATTGGGCTTTGTCACTCATACTGGATTGGTGATTTTATTTTGATTTCTAGTATTTTGGGATTTTTTATTTTTAGATTTACTTTGACTTTTTTTAGAAAATTTTATTTATTTTTTACTTTTTTTCTCAAGACTATAATGAGACTGAAAGACTGATTTCTAGTGTTTTGGGATTTTTTACTATATATTTTATATTTTTGAATTATTTTTAAATAAGTATTGTATTACTATTGTTTTTAAATTTACTTTGACTTTTTTAGAAAATTTTAACTTTTATTTTTTTTTCTCAAGACTAATGAAACTGAAAGACTGATTTCTAGTATTGTGGGATTTGTTACTGTACTGTTATACTGAATTGTTATTGTTTTTACAATTACTTTGACTTTTTAAGAAAATTTTAACTTTTGCTGGTGTTAAGAAAATGGACTTAGGCTTAAGAAAATTTAAAATTGTGAACTTTTTTCTCAAGGCTAAGACATTTCTGGTAAGAGTGGAATCTTCGCTGGTCCACATGTTGAGTGTATTAACATATTGTGTTATGACTGTTTGATTCTTTAATATTGTAAAAAAAAAAAAGAGTAGTGACAAATATCATTTTTTTTTCACTATGCCATTAAGTTTCCAATAACATATAGACAACTATGTCAAGTAAATCGTAAATAGGTAGGTATGTATATAACAAAAGGCTGTACTCTTCACCAGCGCTCTCGAGACTTTTAAACGGCACAAAAGCAAAATCGTCTGGAATCATCAACATTTGACATTAAATATTATTAATTTCTCAACAACCATTTTTAAAGACTGTACTATTTGACGTCCCATTTATTTTTATTTGAAATACTCACATAAATACTCCTCGTTGTTTATTGAAAATTTGACACCATTACCTACTGTTGAATTGACTTGTGATCCATTGACTTTTTTCTCTATTCATAATTTCTGCTGAGATATTGACAATTGTATTGTTCTTTTTTTGTGTTTTGTTGACTTTTTATTATGATTGTTGTATCTTAATTTTCTATACTTGTGTGTACACCATATGAATTATGTAGGTAGGTATGTAAATATATGACATAAAAAAGGCGTGTATATGACATAGTGCCGTGAATTGTTATTAAATAAATAAATGAAGTTTTGAGATTACGATAAATTTTAATACAAGTTGTTTCTCAGAAAATATTTAAAAAAATGTAATTCTTGTATACCTACAATATAATATTTTTTCTTGTCGATTAGATAATTGTTTTCCGTACAATACAGGGTTAAAGGTTGTTCTACAATATTGCTACGCGTTCTAGTTTTGTTTGTTTGATTTGTATGGGAAATTGAAAATCACTCCTTTCCGCCTACGCCGAGTGAGTACCTACCTACCTACCAACCTATTGGGTTCCACTAACCTACTGTTGTATTATTATTTCTACTACTCTACCACTACTTGGTACTATAGAATCTATAGAACAGTGATACATATTGACTCAAATGCTTCCAACACTTGGTAAGTATCAAATATTTCCACAAAATCTCCTCTTTTAAGCCGCAAATATCCAAACCAATAAAAAGATAAATCTAGAGGGATCATCTTGAAAATATAAAAATAAATAATTGTTTTTTTATTTCGAGCGATTTTGTGGATATTTATATTTATGATTTCAATACTTATGTAGGTATTGTGAATATGTCTCTGAGTTTTCTTCATCATACTTAACTTTCTGATGTTATTGTTGTAATGTTATATAGTAAATTGTTGGAATTGTAATATAGCATTGATGTTACATATAATATCGTGGGCTCAATACTTAAACTCGACATCTCGAATTTTGGTGATTTTGAGTTATGTATTACCAATGTCGATTCGATCGTCTTTGAGAATTTGATCCACGTGATCAAGCCATGTAGTTCTTTCTCACACTCTCTCTTTTAGATAAGTTTACCCTCTTTGTCAAAGAATTTTGATTCATTCTTACATAATTATGACTAAGTTTTAATTTTACTTTCACTTGTACTATTACAAGTATTTCTCAAGGAAAGAAATTAATAATACTTAATTGGCATCCAAATATAAAGTATACAAGTTTTAAATAATTTAGATGGTAAAAATATTGATAGCACTTATGTATGTTCGAAAATTATCACTGAGTAATGTCGGGCTTGACAACTAGTACATAAACAATATTCTGAGATTTTTGTTGTGGTGAATGATTGTCAATAGCTCGATGAGTACTTCTCGAATTTCTAAATACAAGTGTTCAACACGGGCATATATTATTATTAAGTGATATAATAACCTAAGTCTAAGGGTGTTTTACAATAGGTGTATCAAGTTTCATTACAAATATAGACATGAAATAGGATCAAGTTCAATTAGATACTCTATGTGACATACCAGATGAACTCTTATAGAAGAAAGTTGATAGGTTACGAACTGATGTACATTAGTAGGATCATGTTTAATGTAGTTTCAATATTACGGGCGAGAAGATGATCTTGGTTGGATCATGTTGAGAATGTCTTAATTAGATATACCTGTCATAATTTCTCTCTCTCTATCTACATATCTCTTTTATATTAAAGTTGCTCATAGACTACAATCACTAAGTGATAGAGGACGGATTATATTTCAATAAATAAGCAGGAATAATTTGCTGGTTTACTGGTTTATGCGCCGACTTTTTTTATCTTTTGTACTGTATATTGTAATAATTGTATGTTTGTGAGAATCAAACAAAAAAATTATATATGATTCAAATTTATTCAAACTATAACATGAATTTTTTTAATATCAGTCATTTGAACATTTCCTCTGTACAAATACTTCAGGGGACGAAAAATTCTTAAGGTGATTTTAGCCTTAATGATATGATGTTAGTATTTATTTATTAATTTATTTAAAAACGGCTAATAAGGTAATTTTTTTGGTAAATTTAACAAATGCCTTTTACAGAGTATAAAGAAATTAATAATACATTTCACATTGACTTTTAAACTATAAAAATAATAACTTGAAAAAAGTACAAGGCATAACAACTTCATTATATGTATATCTAATCATACTGCAGTGATGTTTTTTTGTCTTGAATGTTTCAGATTGTTTAGAAGAGCGATATTGTGAAAGCGTTCACATTACCAGTGATTTATCCAAAAATATGTTGAAGGATGAAAGTTTAAAAATATATAGGTACCTAATACAAAAAATATATACCTAATATAATAAAATACTACACCATTACGGCATATCTCACAAGTAGGGCAGCCAGCACACCAGGTGCATGCATTAAACATGCAAGCTGTCCTCTCCGTGCATACTAAAAAAAAAATATTAGAAGGGTGGTAAAACTCATCGCTGAATTTACGATGTGAAATGTCTTTATTTTTAAAACACTTGCTTTTTACAAGACTTTCGAAAACTTACGGAAAAGAGTGGGAGACCAATTTTTTGCCGAGTGCTCCACGGAAAAAAATATTATAAAATAAAATACATACACTGACAACCCCAAATTTTTACACGAAGATTGTCCGAGAACCTTGTGGAATGTAAAAATGTTGAATATTGAAAATATCAAAAATAAACTTTCAAAGTATTCTAGGATGATAGAAATATTGTTTTTTAATATTATTCCTTTGAGGAAGTCTATTTGGTGATAGACATTATTTATCACGGCATCGACGGCGCCAAAGATTTTAGCCATAAAATTTATTATTACGATATATTATTTTTACTATTTACAATCATATATGAAATAATACTACACGTTATTACAATGTGTAAATTATTACCGTTATTATCAATAAATAGCTCTCAATATAATAGAAGCACAAAGGCATAAATAATATTACCTACATGGTTATGAAAAACTGAGTTACAATACAGTACAACAATAATATTAAATTAGTTCTACTACTATACCATCACAACATATCCTAAAAGTGGGGTAGCTAGCAAACTCTGGTCTTTCTGTGCCAACAAAAAAATAAGACATTTAGGATGGCTGGTAACCTCATTGTTGAATTTTAGATGTTAAGTGTCTTAAATTTTCGGAAATCAGCCTTTAATATGATACTCGTGAACTATATCGAAATATCTTAATATTTCACAATATACAATTTATATTAAATATTGTCAGACTATTTGGAACTTAGTGGTAAGAATTGGCTCAATTGACGCAAAATAGGATAAGGTATATCATATTTCATTCATTCTTTTGAAATATCTGCCTTTTATGGGACACTCGAAAACTTACGGAAAAAAGTGGGAGACCAATTCTTTGCCGTGTGCTCTACGACACACAAAGTAAATATTTTTAATAAACAGCTTATAAAGAAATGAAGCAATATATACATCTGAAAGTCATATATATATACTGTATATGAATATTTCTCCATCACTTTTTAGTTATTCTTAAACTTCATCAAAACTCGAAATAAATTAATATTCATTATTGTTGATTGTCTCTTCAAAACTTTAACAAGTCATCATTTTGTGTTACATTCCCGCTTCTATTGACAAAACACGTGTTAAAAAAATCGACCCCTTCCGGGAATCACTTTGTTGTCTCACAAGTGCCAGCGTGTAGTGAGCAGTGTATGTCCGGTAGTGTAACAGAAAAGGATAACAACACCGACTACTCGCAACAACACAGCGGGTGAAAGAGACAAAAATACTGCTTTGTCTCACGATTCCAATTTACCACGATGCCTATCTCATATCTCCGTAAGAAGAAGCTTCTCTATGTGTCCAACGTTTTCTTTGATGTCAACCAAAGTGGAACGCTCGAAAAGAAGGACTTCGAGTTAGCTATTGAGAAAATCTGCACTCGTCGTGGATGGCCCCAGAGTCATCCTATGAACGTAGAGACGTACGACACCATGACCAAGATATGGGATGTCCTGAGGCAGAGAACTGATGCCAATAAAGATGGAGAGGTGTCTGTGAATGAATGGAGTTCTATGTGGGATGAGTTTGCCCAAAGTCCCGACCGTCCTCTGCAGTGGCAGCAGCGTTACATGAACTTCATGTTTGACCTAGAAGATGCTTCCAACTTAACTAACAAGCCACGGCGCTCTTGAGATGGTCACGGACCATTAAACAGCGCCAAATAAATTATCTTTTTATTATTATTATTATTATTATTATTCTTAAAATGTTAAAACTTTAAATGTATATCTGAACCTTAAACTCTGTGGTCATACTATAAGACTGCACTTTGGATATTAGGTTTAACCGTTTTGTTTTATTTATAGTGAAAACCTTAACATTAAATACATACAAGTCTTCATAAAATATTTTCATATGTAGTCTGTTCAATAAATTGTTGCATCTCATTGTCATTTAATAATTTTGATAAATTTAAAGAACGACATATTTTCCAATTCTTCGTCAAGTTCTCGAAAAAGAATAGGTTTCCCAATATTTTTTGACTGCTCTGTAAAAACACGTACCTAATGTTGATTTAAAAATTGATTAAACATTTAAATATCTGGAAATCAGCGATGAGGTATCCATGCCAACATTAATAGGTGAGTAACCATAACCTTCGAGAAAGTTTCAATTGTTTGGCATTAAAAGGGGAGTCTAGCCAGTTAAATATTTACAAAAAAACCCACATTTTTTTTTTAAGTTTCGCAGTTTGTACCTATCATATTATTATTAAGTTAATTTTGTCAACGGTACTTGGTGGAAGTTCAAGTCAAATCATTAGACATTCAAATCTTATATATATTTAGTACTTCCAAAGTAACTTTGTTATTCGCGAACCGGCTTTATTTATTTATTTATTTATTCTTTTTGCACATCATCATTACATAACAGTGTTAACAGGCTTTGAAGAGCTTCCGCTCTCATCGTCAGCCTAACGTAAACAACGTCGAGAACAGACGCTCTCGAGAGACGACTGGCAATATTTAGTCACTGTAGAAGTACAAAATATTAATATTTTATTTTTAATAATTTTCATATTGATTTTTCATCGCGATATCATCCTAGTTTTCACCTCTCTAACATTTGATAATTCTGCTGCCGTCATTTTCACAAGCCTGTAACTATTTTCAACTGTTCCGAACATTTCCACTTTATACGTATTACAACTGCATGAAACGTAGTATTCGATGTTTTCCTCCGTTTACGAGAAAAGTTTTTCAATACAATATTATTATTATCAGTTAGCTAGAACCACCACTATTTTTATGAACCGTAATAGTACTAGAACCACTAATGTTTATCATAAATACTTAAGGCGGTAGAAAATCAGACAATTTCATAAAGCACTTTTGTTGCGAAGCATTTTCATACTACATACATACACAACAGCTACGATTCAATCACTCCGTAATGGTTTGTAGGTAAAAATGAATGTACATATATGTAAGTGTGTATTCGATGAAGGATAACAATTTCCTAGTTTCTTACTTCGTCTTCTTCTTTGTGATGTAGATCATCGATCTGTTAGTTCGGAAGTTGATGCCTCTTTTGATGCTGAAGGCCAGCTGTCTTTCCATCTTTTTGGTGGTCTTGCTCGGGGACGAGAACCGACTGGTGTTTCCGTAGCTTCTATTTGTATGATTCTGTTTTCAGCCGTCCGATCTACATGGTCTCTCCAGAATCGTCTCCTTTTCCTACTCCATCTTACGATGTCTTCCGTGTTGCATATGTTCCTAATCTCAGTATTTCCTATTCTGTTTCTGAGAGTTTTGCCCGCAATAGTACTCAATGTTTTCATCTCTGATGTTCTTAGTAGGTTTTTTGTTCGTACCATGTCTACTCTTGTTTCGACACCATCGTTATTGGTCTAACACAGGTTTTTATATAGTTTCTTTATACATAGGTCTTAATTGTTATTAATGATCGAGTGAGCAATCAAATGATTTTTTTTTTATAATTTAGGTTAGTTGAAAGAAATCGCGCCTCCGCAATAAACTCGCCCTCTATATTTATTATACAATTATAATATGTAGGTCCTAAACTTGCTTGTTGTCAATGTAAAGTAAAGGATAAACAAATAATAATTATAGATTTTAACATTCGACAAGCTTTCGTAATCGATTCAGTCACTTGAAATTGTGAAAGATTGTTTATTGTAAGATATACATTTTTTAAATCTCAGTAGAAGTATTTTTTCGTCGGACATTTGATTTCGATGAAATTTTATGAAAACAGAAGTAGGTATACATTAAAAACCATTCAAAAGATTTTTCGTCCAAGGTGATGTCTGACATACATATTATTTTGACAATCGATAAAAATAGAGAACGAATATTTCGATCACAAAATACTCTAACTCGAATATTTCCATTCGATAACTTACACCACATCACTATTTTTCAGTAGTACCTGTCTTAACATCTCTCACTATACAAGAGCTCTCAGAAAAATAATAGCGATCTCACACACCTAAGTATGCACGTGACTATCGCTTTTCTTCTTATTATTATTTATCTCTTTCTGATTTATACTTTTTTCATAATACCTTCTCACTCTACTATAATCTAATAAGACGATGATTCAGAAGATTTTTACACCCACATAACATTGTTCAAGAATAATGAGAATGAATTCTTACTCAATAATAAATAATTGAATAAATGATTAGTAAATGGGAATAAAATGAGTTTCCTGTATGCTGTACTCCATTGTCTTTTCTATTGTTGAAAATATATGAATAAAAAAATTCCACTCAGTAAGTATTTGTGTAATTTGGGTGACCATGTTTTATAACATGTTGTTCTGATATTGTAACACTGACGGTGTACTATGAAAAAGGATGTCATACGTAAACTTATTATATACGATTATTCACATTTATAAATACATTAAAACAAGTCAAGAAGATGAATTGAACGGCTTAGCAAAATAATTCAAATGTCATTTACCTATAACCACATAAAATATCATTGGTGATAATAAAACACTTTGAATCTGAATCACTTTTTTTATAATTTGTCATCTTTTGACTAACTTTTCTTAATCTATATTGTAAAAGGCTCTGCAGTTTATGTATTGAAATAAATAAAGAAATTATTCATCTTGAAATATCTCACAATTTAGACACTTAAGTTTCCTTTCTTTTTTTCTAACAAATAAAAGAATAGCAATAAGTTGATAATTTATTTCATAACTGCCTATATAACGACCACTCTTGATATGGGCAAAGCATTATAACTTTTATCATTAGAAAACCGTATAAATAGTAATGTCCGTTCGCGTGTTTGTAACATTCTGTAGACAATTAATATGACTAGCAATATTTTTCTTCTTTTTTTTTAACTAGCAATATTCAACAGTTAAAGAACGTTCTCTCTGCTAGAAAACTAGTAATTTGTGTTCTTTCACATACTTAACTGTAAAAACTGACTGAGATAAATTTTATTTGGCAACACTCCATATTAATTATTTATTTATTTTATTCTACACTGTACATTGTTTACAATAATACAATTAATTAGAACAGTATCATAAAATATCAGTTCAATGTACAGAGGTTAAGTTTATCGCTAAAATGCGATGTCTTCCAACTAACCCGGAAATTAAAGGAAAGAAATACAGAAGGTTTAAGTTTAACTACTTTTTGACAACTGAGTGACCTAGTTTCGAATTATAAAGTAATTGTCAAATTAATAAACTTCAACCATATATGTTTTTCTTTACATACTTTTTTTAAAAAATGAGTTTCAACAGTTTTACAATCTCAGTAGTAACAAAACTCTGAATATAGCTTACTCCTGTATGTAAACATGCACTATGTATCTATTTAAATTTCCATAGGTCTTTGATATTTGTCTTTCTTATTTGTCTTAAACTAAATTATCTCTACAAATAAAATCTTTGTGTGAATGGACATAAATTTCTAGAACCAAATTATCAGTGACTGTAATATTATTTTATTATAAAAGCTCTTTACTCTCTGTTTAACGCTGGGTTTAAATGTTCACTAAAGACACTTATGCTATGATGCATGTTTGATATTGAAAGAGATCCCAAAATGGCAATGCATCATGCCAATGGTTTAGTATGTGACAGTTAATGTGTTCCATTTGGGTATGCTGCCAAGAATTCCTAATCAACAAAACGTTTGTGTCATATTAACAACAATATTACGAGAATTTTACTACTGTTTATAACCTATTTTTTTCTTTTATATCTAAGAATTCCTAAAAGGAATAAAAGGTTGTACTATATACTTTCCTAATGTGTTCTGAAGAATCACATATTTATTATTGTTTGTAGGTATCTTGTTTGGGAATAACGTTATAACAGCCGTTGTGTCGCGAAGGTACCGCTTTTGCCTTTGAGTCACGAGGTCCCGGATTTGATTTCGGACCAGGGCAAAATGAAGAATGACCTTTTCAAATTGTTCTGGGTCTTTTTCAAATTTTTCAACTTACCTTATCACCGCCTAAAACAGGCATTCAAGAGAGAAGTAGTATATAAAGATTTCTGCGACGACGTCTGGTTGTCTCATGTCTCAACTTTTATCGGTACGGACACTTTCATGTTAGTCCGCTGGCTTCCCCACTATGTGATATATGGTAAATATGGTACGTATTTAAACTAAAAATATGTATAGTCTTTCGAATAAACAATTATATTTACTAATTTATTTATTTTATTTATTTATTTTATTTATTTTACAACACACGGCGTGAGCCTTTTACATGTTAATCAAGAATACATTATTATATAGATTTGAAGTGAAAAATTAATGAAGCAACAGTCAATAATACAAAAAGGACAAAGCAAAACAAAAGAAGTCAATAGGAAACAAAATGTCAACGATAAAAAAAATTGCATTAATTATATCAATTCAAACAAGCATTAATATGTCAAAAAAAAAAACCGATCAGAAAGATAATATAATAAATAATAATGTATTGGTGTTTGCACTGTGAAAATTCATTATTATTTTAATTTAATTAATTAATAAAAAAACTGTTTCATAAACATTACATAGCCTTACTTTTAATTAAGTCCTCTTGAAAATATCTTTTAGTGTAGACGAAAACGTTCGAGGCAGTAAAAATTTAAAGTGAAAATGAAACAGTGTTTTTTTGTAATTAATTAATTTAATAATTAATTATATTTACTGCCAACCTTTCGATACGGTACCCGTATATACCGGTCACATCTGTCTTTACTACTGTAGTTTGTAAATTTGCATAATATACATATATATGTACTTATTTATCGCATTTGCTCATAATGTTATTGACTGAATAAACTATCCAGCTTACGACGTATCAGTTACTTGTGTTGATGTTATTTCCTTATAAATATTTGAATTTTACTGCAACTTTCGCCTGCGTTGTTATTTGCCTATCCATAAAACCCGCTGTTATTACTGCTTTTAAAGAATGTTCCGCTATAAATTCAATCCATAAATAGTACCACTTTGCATTGTTGCCATAATATTATTGAAACATTTTTCGCAATACGATAACCTACTATTATTAATGTACCAGAAGCTACGATGAGCTACGAACTGCAAACTACGGTCTGCAGACTACGGCAACGAATTTATGTAAGGTAAAATAATGTAGTAATTAGTCGGTTATGAGATTACAAATTCTTAAGATACAACAACTTTAAACAATATGATAAAACAATTTTTAGATTAAAACACAAATGAGAGTATTTAAGTTAGTACCTATCCCACTCTTTTCCTTATTTTTTAGAGTGTCCTGTAAAAGGCAGGTGTTTGAAAAATTTAAAAATATTTTACATCTTAAAATCAGGTGACACCCATTCTGAATGTCTTGGCACGGCGAACTTTCATTTTAATTACATGCAACCGGTCTGCTGGCTACTTTTTCTTCCCCGAGAAGAAAACAGTAATATGATGCTAATAACTCCTCGTAATATTTATCAGTAGCGTGTCTTAACAAGCCAAAAAGCCGGGCTTTACCTGAGGTTTCCAAACTTAAAAAACATGATGATATCTTATAGATTTATATCGAGGGTGGGCCTACCCTTATATATTTCATTTATTTATTCATTATTAACTGTTCATTTCGAAATGAATTACATTCATATTTCTAATATAATCCGTAACTTTTTGCGTATTATCCATTATGGTATGAATTAAACACTTAACTTTTTTATAAATACACACTATATTTTATAAATGAGTAGACAATTGTTTCGTCTTTTACCAAGACATTATCAATACTACATTCGAATAGAATTACATTCATATAAAAAAAAAAACAATATACAGAGAATATCACAAAAGCGCGATTTCTTGTAAATAACCTTAAACTCAGTGACAATCCCTCTTCTGGCAAATAAAAAATAAAACCATGTAATGAGATAATTTTTCTAGTAATTAATATTCACTTTCATGTGAGTAAAAAGATAGAACAACATTCAAAAGATAACTTCCAAAGATCTACCTAAAATTAATCAAATCGTAAATTTGTGACCAACTATTGCACGATTTCCTCTATAATGTGCATATTTCTGCTTAACACACCTTCAACAATAAAATTACATGATGTCTACGATGCAATCTTCGCGTTGTAAATAAACACTTTAATAACTCAATTTCTCTTTTAACTCCGTATCAAACTCAAGGTAGGAACGAAAAAATTGATTTTGTTTTACAACTTTATTTTCTTTATGAAAAATGTACCTATTCTTGTAAAACAGGTAGGTTGTAAAGTCTCGCATACTGAGTAATATTAATGTCTGATAATTTATTTTGTTTTTCTTTGATATTTTTTTTTTATTTCCGTGAACACAGCTTTAATATTTAATCAACATTAATCAATTAATGGCGATGTCTTCCTCCGGACACATGATGATCGGTTACGCCCGGACATTGGAAATGTTTTCTTTTCTCAATTTTTCTTCATTTATTATAATTCTCACGCAGTTGACTGATTTTAATTAATCATATCAATGCATAACTTTATCATTGAAAATAAGAGTAAATAAAATTAATTGTAAAGAAAATAAGAATTTGAAGAATCAAGTACTTATACCGTTCAACCAATTTCATTTATTTAATTGTTTGTTTATTTTGTTCTTTTACACAATATCATCATTCATAATTATAACAAAATCAACAGAGCAGTTTACATAAGAAAAAATATGATCAATTTTAGACACAAAAGTGTTTATCATAAATTTTAGTTTCATAAAATTTGTCTACATATTTCCAACTCTAACAAAATCTTTATTTGTATTTCCCACAACTGAGGTAGCCAGCGGACTAAAGATGTGTTATAAATATGAAAGTCGTCCTCCCGTACCAATAAAAGTCAACAAAAAAAAACAGTACATGTGGTTCATCTCGTTATGGAATTGAAGATGTTAAATTCTTACAGAACAAGAGTTTACCTGCTTTTTACAGGAGGGCACTTGAAAACATACATTAGCTGTAGATATAAAAATAAATATAAAAGCTTACCATTAATAATAATTTCTTCTGAAAATCCACTTTTAATGCACAAAGAAACAAATTTACTAAGTTTTCATTTAATTTTTCTTTCAGATGCGACTGTTTGTCCTACTTATTCTGAACCTATCCTTTCATGGACCGGAAATTAGCCATGCTGTCAACACTGGTAAGTCATTTACAATACTTCCGGTTACCTTTCGTTACAGTGGCGGAGTAAAAATGTATATAATATAATTTATTGACTGTATCAATGCCTAAGCAGTAGAATTCCAGATTGAAATAAAAGTAAAATCAGTTTGTAATTTGTCCACGAAGGTTCCGATGACCCAGATATCTTTCTTTGGCAATATACCTTTCCAATGACATTTGCAACAGAGTGCTAGGAAAGTCGTAGGTAAGGATGACTCAATTGGTGCACAACACTCTGAATGGAGAAGGCTGGTTTCTACAAACAATGAAAAAGGGCGACGTTAGGTTAGATTAGATATTGTAGAGAATAAATATCCCGTTATATTCATTGTATTTTGAGTCTTGTAAATTTTATTAACAGAATAAATTTTTTTTCATGATTACAAGTGTTGTTAAAACATGCTTACATTTATTGAAAAACATACCATTGTAGACATATTTAAGATGATTTTTTATTAATGCCCAAAAATAGGCCACTGTTTTTATATCAATAATAATAAGAAGAAAATAGAAAGTTTCAAAAATAAAGATCAAAGCAATAATTACATTCAATTTTACTTTCAAAGACTTACTTTTTAGTAATAAAACCTTCTGTAATAATAATTTGTTACTACATCGATCACGTAACTATTTTTTAGAAAGGTAAAAAGGATCACGTTCTACATTCTATATTGAATTTTTAGAATAAAAAACTTTTATTGAAAAAAAGAATTCAGTTTTATCGATGGGTACCTACTTAGTTAGTTTCTTACATTACATTATACTACCCGTAGAGTATGCCGCATTTTTCAAATGTCCGGTAAATAACGGGTTATCGATCAATTAGTAGATGCTTCTTGACATTATTATTATTATTAATCGGTTACGGCATTCCACCCGATTCGAGTGATTTGTGCCACTGACAAAACAAAAAAATGCATCGTAATAATATTAACAGGTGTTAAGTAAGCGTAAAAATACATAGGTACACACAATTTATTATCACATTATTATTCAATAGAATCAAATAATATAACGAAATTAAAATTACCTATCTTGAATTCTCGACACTAATGTTACAACAAACTCCATGCAATATAATACGAGTAGGTACCTAGGTACCACTCACTATGTAGAGACTATAATGTATACACCTAGCTATATAAGCTTGTTATTGAGTTTTAAGGCGCTACATACCACTCGCAATACTTTTGCAGAATTTTGGGAAAGTAAGTACTGAACATTTAGTGGGAATGTTGTGCATAATTTTTTCAACTGTGTGAGAAGCGTCCTATTATTGAACAATGGACAGCCAAAAAATATGTGGTCCAGCGTCTCCTCTTCGCCACACTCACATAATGGTGATGGAAAAACACCAATTCTGTGCAAATGGGAGGCGATACAACAGTGGCCAATTCTCATCCTGCATATAAGGGATACTTCCGTTTTCTTGAGTGGACTCTTCATAAAAAGCAAAAAAATATTGTTAAATAAATATTTAGAAAAAATAACGGGTAGCTATTTTGTAACCCATGTTTAAAAGAGTTATAATATATGCTAAAAAAAGGAGCTTATGTATTTCAATATCGGTTCGCGATTCATTTAGAAATGCATTTTGGAAGAACTCAAAAACTATACTTTCTCTTTACAAAATCCTTTTGGTCTTGCACTTAGTGCTGTCAATCAATAAAGTCACTTGTAAATTGAATATTTCTTCAATTCTACTATCAACCGTGTTTTGTGTTGGAAATTTCGAATAAATTCTCAATGACTCGCAAAAATAAAAAGAGTATATAAAACAGATTTAGAATTATGATGTAAATATTATGTATAATAATAATAGTAAAGGGTTTTTCAACAAGGACTTTGTTTTTTAAAACAAAATAAAACAAAAAAAATTGATGAAGATGATTAAAATTTTTATTGAATTACAAAGAGAAAAGTTTGGCAATTATGCATGAAAAATGATATCTGACAAATGTCCACCACGAGCACGCTGACAGATGTCGATTCTTTCATCAAAGTTTTTAATCACTTTTTGGCAAAATGGCGGGACTATTTCGCTAATCACATCACGGATTTTGAGTTTTAAGGCTGCAATCGATTCGATTGGCTCCGTATAGACTCTGTCCTTAACATAGCCCCACAAAAAATAATCCAGTGGCGTTAAATCACACGATCTGGCTGGCCACTTAACAGCTGAGTTTCGTGAAATCATGCGATCGGGAAATTTGATTTGCAATAAATTGATCGTTTCATTGGCTGTGTGACATGTGGCACCGTCCTGTTGAAACCACATGTCAGTGATATCCACGTCATCAATAATAGGCCAAAATTGAGTTGTCAACATCTTGCGATAGCGTGATCCATTGACCGTTACCGCATTTCCAGTCTCATCTTCGAAAAAAAACGGCCCAATCACGCCTCCAGACCACATAGCGCACCATACAGTGACACGCTGAGCATGCAACGGCTTCTCAATAATTGCTCTAGGATTTTCAGAAGCCCAAATGCGGCAATTTTGCTTGTTGACGTACCCTGACAAGTGAAAATGGGCTTCGTCTGAAAAAATGATTTTTTCAGAAAAACCAGCGGGTTGTTCCTGAATGAATTGAGCGAATCTACGGCGATTTGAATGGTCGTTCGGCTTCAATTCCTGCACCAGTTGAACCTTGTAAGGCTTCAAAGCCAAATCCTTACGCGAAATTCGCCATGTGGTGGTTTTGGATAACCCCAATTGTCGAGAACGTCGAGGAATTGACAAATTTGGATCTGCTTCAACACTGTGGCTCACGGCTGCGATGTTTTCAGTTGAACGACCCGGTCGTACACGCGTTGGTGTTAACACATTTTGTATCGAGCCTGTCGACTCAAATTTAGCGACCAAATTCTTAATAGCGGTCTCAGAAGGACGATTATGTTGTCTGAAAATATCACGAATTTGACGAAATGTCACTTTAGCAGAACCACCATTTTCATAATGGATTTTAATTATTTTAATGCGATTTTCAAGCGAAATTGAATTCATTGCAACAATTGCCAATGCATCCACTACGAATACGTCAAAAAATTAAATGTCAAAACTATCATGTTGCTGGTGTTGCCACAATTAAAAAACAAAGTTCTTGTTGAACAACCCTTTATAAGAGAACAGCCTGGCGCTGGCAAAAGAAAAACATATTTACCAACAACGTATTTCACAAATAAGAAAATAATTTTGATGTAAGTGAAAACGCAATGGAAATACGAAATGATAATGCATAAGAAAAGCGAAAACAAAGAAGGATTAAAAAACACGATATACATTGTTTGGGAAATCCAGAAATACAATAAATCCTAGTTTAACATCGGAAGAATTTATTGTTCAAAATGTTGGTAAGTATTTTTTTTTAATTTCTTATGATGAAGAGAAATATGAACTTCTTCTTCTTCTTCTTGTGCCGCTCCTATCGGAGGTTGGCGACCATCTCTTGATACTCTTCACGATCCTGGGTCAGTCTGATGAGGGTTGCTGCATCCGGTATTCCAAACCACTGCCGAAGATTCTTGAGCCATGATGCTCTTTTGCGCCCCAAACCCCGTCTGCCCTCTATCTTACCCTCTACTATAAGCTGCAGAAGGGCATATTTTTCTCCACGGAATATGTGGCCAAAGTATGCGGCCTTTCGTCTTTTAACAGTGGTCATTAGCTCTCTATCTTTTTGCATTATATTTAGAACTGTTTCGTTGGACACTCGATCAGTCCATGAGATACGCAGCATTCTTCTGTACAACCACATTTCAAATGCCTCAATTTTATTTATCATGGAGATTTTGAGAGTCCACCCTTCCACTCCATACAACAGCACGGGTAATACATATGCTTTTACAGCTCTCCATCTTGTGCTCAACTTCAGGTTTCGGTTGCACAAGAGTTTCTGCATTTTGTAGAAGGTTGATCTCGCCATCTCAATTCTGGCTTTTATTTCAGAATCTGGGTTCCACTCATCATTCAGCCAGCTGCCCAAATATTTAAAACGAGACACCTGTTCTATTGCGCCACCGTCAATATAAAGGTTGGCGTTGATGCCACTCCGTTTGCTGACTACCATGGTTTTAGTTTTGAGTGCATTCATTTTCAACCCAAAGTTTTTTCCAGAATTATTGACCATATTGACAAGTTGCTGCAGATGTTCAGCAGTATCAGCAATAATGACAGTGTCATCAGCATATCTTATATGAAATATGAACTACTACGTATAAATTGTGAGTTATAATCTATTGGATTGGTCTGCAACGAGCTTAAACATTCTTCTCCATCCCTCCCTATTTTCTGCAAGTCTCTTTAATTCTACGTCTGTGCCACAGTTCATGTCTTTCTTCACTTGGTTCATATATAGTATGTAGGTGTCTCAGGGTCAGACACTACCATTTCTGCTTTCGGTCTCTCCCTCCGCAATGGTGATGAGCAGAGCTGGTAAAATGTATTTGTTAAAGCTGTTTATATTAATCGACCATCATATCCACTCATTTATACATAAAAACTATTTATCAAGGTTTCTCTTTATTTCAACGTTATATATTGTTAAAAAAAAAACACGTAAAACATCGTATTGCTTGTAATATGGTAATATGTAAATACATCACGTCCATGGACGTCGGCTGAATTCTAAACAATGTTTTGTGTGCTTAAAAGAAAACCTTCCGTAAGGCAATAGAAAATTCTGCGTTTGTTTAGAGACTGGATTGGTGTTATTCATCTTCCTAATCGGTTCTTTATTATAGTAACACTAGTAGCTGATATCCAGTAGATAGACTGACTTTGCTAACTAAATTCAATTGAAAATTATAAAAATGACATGGCTTAATAATATTTTTTTACAACTTTTCATTTTCAAAAAATAAAAAGTACTTACTTATTCTTAATAGTTTCAGACCTCTACGAGTTTTGAAGTTTACGTTCCGTAATATATTGGCTATATGCCGTGGACTAACATGGTTACCAAAACGTATGCTGTACAATAAAATACAAACAAAATTATACAAATATTAGACGAGACTACATAACATATAAATTTATTACATGAAACTATCAAATAAGGTGGTGGGTTTTCATTCTTAACATGATGGTTCATTTATTGTTAAATATACAAAAAACACACATACTGACAAAATCAAATATTTTTGTACATATTCAGTTGTTTTGTTCATTCTCTCTTTGTGCTGCTAACGTCCAGCATTAGCAGTGCTATATTATACGATTGTGTAATTTGACATGTTGTTATGAGAAATGTTAGTATTATTCTTGCTGTGCTAAATTAAATTTCTCGCAACAGACGACCGACAGCAACGTATCATCGGTTTATGAAACAGATGATGTACAATATATTTGATGTATCAAACTTTGTTCGTTTCAAAATCCAATATTTCTCCTTAACAACAACTTGAAACAATCACTTCCCTTTAATTAAGATTAAATATCTTGTGATACAATGACCTACGATTTTATGATTTATTTCAAAGATCTATTTTCAGATTGATTCTTGAACTTTGATTTTGTTTTTCATTACCTAATAATGAAAATTAATACAAATAAGATGGTTATGATCTTGATTATAAATTTTAGAACTTTTAATTGAGATTTTTCAGACTCTAATCTTTTTGCTTCAGACCTATTTCAGCTTCAAAACAAAAGTATATCGCTTACTTTGAGTGCATTCGGGGGTAAATTTGTGATTGTAGCGAACTCAGATACAGTTTTTTTTCAATCAAACATCACATAATATAATCTAGAGACAACGTAGGAGTATGTCACTCTAATACTTCCTGAATCTAAATTCTATCATTGAAAACAATCAGCTTAGAAATTGTTTCGACAAAATAATACTCATCAGATGTCCAATAATTTCTCTCGAGCTCTCAAATAAAATGAAGTGATTTTCAAAAATCTATCACCTGCAATAGCATTATTTTGCCACCTGATAGAGAAATTGAGGTAGGTAAGTATAGGTAACTTGCGACACATACTGAGTTAATATGAGTAGCGTGTTCGCTCTTTTCCTGCTGCCGTATTGTGGCGTGGTATTACGTATTATTACTATGATGACTTATTGATCTCGAAACTTCGACTTTCTATAATAATAATAATAAGAGTAATAGTAGTACTAACACCAGCAGTGTTATCGATGGAACACCTGTCGAGGTGCAGCAACGTTAATATTACTCCAAGGCCCTACTTGTTCCATACCATACTAATAATATTACCTACTATGACACATACTCGTTATACTAAAACATGTAGGTACTTACCTAGTTACAACCAAAAATATACACTTATATCTATGGAAAGAGAAAAAGGCGTTGCTGCCCAGCTTTTAAAAGTATTCCTATGCGGTAAAATGTGTTGCTAGAAAGAACTTCAAATTATATAATAGTGACCTTGATCTGAACTCGCCACATAATTTTTTTGTGAAATGATTTGTATTGTTCATACTCTTCTTAATATTTTTGATTATATTCCTATGCTTAAGCTTTTTAAACCTTTTTGCCATTTGTTAATTATTTTTCTATAATATGTTTTCTACTTATCTATACATAAATGTCTTATGATCTCCGTCATCTATTATTGTATTATGTATATTTGATCTATTTATTACGATGTTTGATTTTTATACATATAGGTACTAGTGACTGTTCTACCCGACTCGAGACAGGCTCTATTCTAGAGAAACGTCAAAAAAAATTGTGTTACCATTTGCATATTTTGGACTGTATTAATTTGAATGTGTCTATTTGAAAAAATAAAAAAATGAACATCTGCATTTACTTAAACTCAATCGCCAAGTTCTAAAATTATTATTATGGTATCGAGGAATTAAACTGGAGCACTAGGTTTAAATAACGAATATTTTTTTCGAAAATCCAAATCAGGAATAATAATAATAATAATAATAAGAACACTTTATTGATCAGAAAAAAAAAAATCATGAGCAATTGGCGAGCTTATTCTCAAAACTCAATTGAAATGAAATTGAAATGCGTTTCTCAAATATTTGAGAAACGCATTTCAATTCGGCGCAACACGGTTAAGTAGACCATAAATCCTTTTTATATTATGATATTAGTTACTATAGAATTATTATAAAACTCTTATATCGGAAAATTGCACATGCCACGAGATGAAAATTTGAAAAAGTAAACTTTCAGCTTGTGATGCTTCTAACATGTACCTAATTGTAGTACTTGAGTATTGATTTTATTCCTTAACTATTGATTTTTCAAGACGTTTATGTACATGGATTAATACATATTGATAGATATTCAATTAATTTATATAATAAAAGGCACTGAAATTTAAACACATTTTCGTCGCTTAAGAAAAATAAATGATATTAACTTTGGTACGGGATAGTTACGATATGAATCAACAAAACAGTTCATGTTCCTATCGAAGATTGAAATCACTACTATTTACTATTTACCTATCATTTTTACATAGTATTTTACATATTACTCATTTGAATGCACATTTTATTTTATACTTCTTTAGTAATTATATGTTATATTTGCATGGTTTATAGTTTTAGTTCTTGTTTTAATCAATTTTGTTATTTGAAAAAGAGAGAAAAAATTAAAATATAAGAAAACGAAAAATTTGATATAAACGACTTTTAATGATTATAAACTTGATTGCAATGTTATTTCTAATTATCAATTTTCAAGATTTTTGTCTTATTTTTTGTTTTTAATTATTTTCATAAAAAAAACGTATGTTATTGTTTGCTAGCAACGTGTTCGTCATGCGCTTTGGTAATTTGTGGAATCTGGATTGGTTTGTTTATTGATGAGATTTGTAATGTTGATATTTATTAAGTTCAACTGTTTGTGTCCTTTAATACAATAATTAAATAAATCATCATGACACATCCCCCAAGTGAGGTAACTAGCGGACTAACTACATGTAATAAACATTCAAATTGTCCTCTCCTTGCTTATAAAAAATGATAAAAAAATATGTGAAATAAACCGAAAAAAATTAAAATTATCGACCTTTTTACCAAACAGAACTAGGAATTGAGGAATAATTACTACTTTTATTACTATATCTATCTATCTATACCCTCACGCCGTGTCCCAAGTGGGGTAGGCAGAGAGAACGGAACGCCAAACAGATCTATCTTTACACACTTCCTTCGCTTCCTCCACATTCATACAGTTCCTCATACACGCACGTCGGTTCCTCTTACTCAACACGCGGCCGTCCTTGAGAATTTGATCCACGTGATCAAGCCACGTGGTTCTCGGACGCCCGCGTTTCCTCACACCCTTTCTTTCAGATAAGTATATCCTCTTTGTCATTCTTTCCTCTTTCATTCGTTCCACGTGACCAAACCATCTCAATTTATTTACACGCATTCTGTCCACAACAGTCTTCTTGCATCCGCTCATTCTTCTAATATCCTCATTCTTCACTCTATCACGCAGCGTTTTACCAACCATTCTTCTCAACGATCGCATCTCTACTGCATTTATTCCACTTTCGTCCTTCTTCAACCACGTCCATGTCTCGCTTGCATACGTAAGTGACGGTACCAGAATGGTATTGTGCACCAGCATTTTAGCCATGTTCGACACATTGTCATTGCTGACAATGGGTCGAAGTGCACCGTTTACTCTAGCACCGGCCACTTTCCTTCTTTCAATGTCCCTATCGCATCTTCCATCCCTCGTAAACATACTTCCCAAATATACATACTCACTTACTTGCTCCAAACATTCGTCACCAACTTTAATCTCGCAAATCGTTTTTTCATTCTCTCTTTCAAAAACAAGAACTTTCGTCTTCATAACGTTCATTTTCAAACCATTCAAATTGCAACTATCATACACACACGTAACAATCTCTTGTAAGTCCCTTTCACTCTCAGCCATTAACACCAAATCATCTGCGTACATCAATGCATTCACCCGAAACCCATTCAGCTCGACACCAACATCCATCTCTTTCACAGGTCGCATACAGTAGTCGAAGAATAGGTTGAACAGCCACGGAGACATGACACAACCTTGCTTCACTCCTTTGGTGAGGACAAACCACTCCGAGAGAGTGTTATTTACCCTCACGCAAGCGGAGCTTCCCACGTAAAGTGAAGATATTGCGCGGATCAACCGGCTGCTCACCCCATACTCCGACAACACGCGCCACAACCTTTCCCGGTCCACTCGATCATATGCTTTCTCCAGATCCACGAACGCACAAAAAAGCCTCTGGTGTTTACCCAGAAACTTCTCTATAACCATTCGCAGGGAGAAGATCTGATCGGTGCACCCTCTGCCATTCAAAAAAGCTCCTTGCGCATCCCATATCTTACACTCAGTTATCTTTCGTACTCTCTCAATCAAAATTCTACCATACAGTTTCCCTATTGAGCTCAGCAAGCTAATAGCCCGATAACTCCCGCATTCAAGCCTAGAGCCTTTCCCTTTGTACAGGGGGCAGATGATAGCCCTCTTCCAATCCTCTGGTGTAACACCTTCTCTCCAACAATCGTTGAAAAGCTCCAAACACCACGCGAGAGCCCCCGGTCCACCAGACTTGATGAGCTCAACGGCAACACAATCATACCCTTATTACTTGTGTTCAATCATACTTTTACGAGCCCCCGGTCCACCAGACTTGATGAGCTCAACGGCAACACAATCATACCCTTATTACTTGTGTTCAATCATACTTTTATTACTTGTTTTTTTAATTTAATTATTTTACAATTTTTGACGTCTAATAATAAATTTAAGAAAAACAAACAAACAAAGGACCTTAAAGCTTTTTTTCCGGAAATTGGATCTAGTTAAAATTGCACTAATAATGATTATAACCTCATCAAATTTGATACACAAACAAACAATAACAACGTTATAAATATAATGATAATAATTAATGATAATAGTTCACATTTTGTAATTAATTTGTATTGAATTAAATTAATTCATGTTTACATAATGTAAATATTATTATTTTGAATAAATTAACATTTCATTAATATTACACATCTAACACACGACGCGTAGGCATTGTTTTTAGATTTGTGGTATCGTAAAGGTATCAGACTGATTTCATATTTGAGATTAGCGTTTCAGGTATCTTATTTCACATTTGTATTTACACTAATAATATTGTACTCACACGTCGAAAATGAAGAGGTGTTAATGAGGGTAGGCGAAAGAAGGCAAATCTTTAAAAGAATCAGCCAACAACAAACTGACTGGATTGACCACAACATCAGGCACCCAGGCCTGCTCATCACCATCGCGAAGGGCAAGATCGAAGGCAAAAACGGTAGAAGCCGACCAAGAGACACCTATATGGACCAACTGAAAGAGTGCACGAACTGTAGCACGTACGTAGAACTTAAGAGACTAGGGAGGAATAGAGAAAAAATTCCAAACTCAATGCAGACCAATCCAATGAATTGTTACTCACTATAATATTTACACTAATATTAATTACAGGCAATTAATTACAAAAAAATATTCATATCTTTCTCAATATCTTTATAAGTTTTTGTATTTAATCTTATCAACATGAATGCATTATATATTACAGTATTTTTTTACGCTGTTGTTTTATTTAGGAAATTTAGCGAACGCTCGGGTGATGCGGTACCCGGGTTTCCTTTCACGTATGTCATTTTTTTAGAATGTTTTTGAATATTTTTAGGTAATATGTTTATTGCAAAACATTCTGTTAATATAAATTAACTTTAAGTACATATTTTCACTCTTAGCACTTCTCTTCTTTCAAACAGATTTAATTAAACGTTTATTTCACAACTCGTTCTTTCATTTTCTCTTTCATCTTCACAACATTTTGTAATTATTACTAAATTATATAAAATGAGCTAAAAGTCACTTAAAAAGACATAGGTATTTAATATAAAATCTCAATCGTCAACTAGTCGAATGCTAGTCACTGATAAAAAATTCAATGTGAAAATCGCTGAAACATTTGGTACTTTCCGGAAAAGGATGGTATTGTATACAATGAACAGTAGAAAGATAGATATTTAGTAGAATCATACTGAATTCTAGTTAAAGTGAGTTATTTGTAGCTAAACATAAAATGCCAGAGAAACGTCAATCCAACAGTGCGTAGCTCAGAAATAAATCAGAGAATGATAAAAAATATTTGGAACAGTAACAATTTAAAAGTAAATACTAATAATTATACTTAATACTTACTCGTGACAAATGAAAAGAGCATAATGATAATTTAATCTTTCATTCACGTAATGTGTACCTATATAGTTTTTTTTTTATTATTTTCATATCCTATAACTACAACTACTAGGTATACTACTATGGCATATCCCATTTTAAACAAATGTATGAAATACAAAAAATCGGTGTCAAATGTGAAAGTAACTGTGATTTTAAATTTAGATCACCTCTGAACAAAATAAGATATAATGAATTATCTTTTAGTCTCGTTTGGGCATTGATTGATTCCAACTGCCATCGTATTGTTGTTTGGCTGCTGCCACTACGACTCTGAAAGCTTGAGTTGGAAGCCATTCCATGTTTCGAATAATATTATTTATGCAAAAAGCAACCACCTACAGAAAAAAAATCGAAATTATAAACAGTGCACAAAACAGTATGAGAGCTTAATTCTAAAGTTTTTTTTTGTTATTCAAGTTAAGTGCTTTCTACAAAAATAAACGAATAAATAAATATCTTAAAATGTTATTATCAGTCATGTAGATGCACAAGTCCGTATTGTGCAATTAAATAATAAAAAATATTTTTTTATACTATTATTCTGCAAAATATCTGTTTGACGTTGCAAAATTGTATGATTTTAATTTTAATTCTTGCTTGCCTACGTAGCTTTAATGATTAATTGATTTTAACTTGAATTTTATGTAGTTAAAAAGCAATTCATTCAAATTGATGTAGTTTCCTAATGTATAATAATAAAAACAGCAGACTAACTCTAATAACCTAACCTACAAATCAGTCAAACGTAAAAATATAAGATCTTTGACAAATCAAATGCGTAAGAAAAAATGCAAGTTATTAATTTTGTGCATAAAAAAACACAAAATTACATTCGATTCTTATTCTTCAGATAAAATGATAAAAACTTACTTACTGCTAGCCCTCTTCTCTCCACTGCTGGATATAAGCCTCTTCAAAACTTTTCCACGTTTTCCTATTTCGAGCAACACGATACCACTGTTTCCCCCATCATCTGGACAATATCATCAACCCATCTTTTTTGGGGTCTTCCTACGCTTCTTTTGTCCTCCCATGGTCTCCATACAAGAATTCTGGAAGTCCATCTGCCATCCTCTCATCTCACCACATGACCAGCCCATTGTCATTTCAGCTTTGAGACTTTATCAACAACGTCAACGACTTTTGTCTTTTGTCGGATGGTTTCATTTCTTATTTTGTCTCTCAAGCTGATACCCAGCATTTGCCTCTCCATGGCACGCTGTACACACCTCAGTTTTCGTTTGCTCGCAAGTGTTAGCGTCATACATAGTTTCCAGCCCATATGTAATCACTGGCAGGACACATGAATCGTAAAGTTTTCTCTTAAGATAAATATCTACGTAAAAATAATTAAAAATAATCGATATTTAAATGCGTTCACATACATAAACCTGATAAATTCCGAATAACCTAATACAGTAATTGACTGACTGTTCTTGGTAGATAGTTGTAACCGATACAGTGGAAAATCATTACAAAAAAAGATTTATTTTTAAACCGGAAGGAAAAAGAACTCGTGTAAGGAGTATTATTAAAATTAATATCTCCCCTCGCCGATGGTCAGTCACGTGCAATATATTTTTTTGATTTTACGTCATGAGAAATTCAATCCCACATAATACAAGTAAAAAATACAACCTCTTGGATACCCGTGTAAGATTTTTAAAATCTGATGAAATTTATTAATTTTTATTAAAGAAACACAAAGGTTTTTCAAGAAGAGCAATAATTTTATTTAAACATTGAACAGAATTTTAACTTCTTAAGGCATTGTAGAACTTCTGTTAAAATATTATAGGTCCAAAACTTATGCTTTGTGTTTTTTACAAAATAAATCTTCTTTTTACAGAAAAAAAACACCTTTATTCAGAACGTCTGCGTCAGTCGTGTCAACTCTAATGAGATTGTTGATAGACTGATGTTTATGTTGTAGGTTCGATATATTGTTAAAAACAAACATCTAAGTCAGTCTCCGTTAATAAGAAGACAAAGGCACCACATTCTTGTTCTATCTATCTATCTACACAATTACGGCCACTCCCTCTAGTGCAGTAGCTCAGTAGCTAGTAGACCGACCACATTTAAATAACTCACAAGTTGTCCTCTTTGCGGCAGCAAAAAAAAAAGCCAATCGTAATGGGTGACATACCATATCGCTGAATTGAATGTATGTATTGTCTTGTAGGCCCAAAAAACGCAAAAAAAGTTATGCCTAAAAAGCTAGGTAATTAAAGCTACTAACGAAATTATTATTTTGTAATTTAAATGTTGACACGGATAGAACAGCTTGCATGTTTATTATATGCAGCTGGTTGCTGGCTACTCCACTTGTGGGATATGCGGTGATGGTATAGTAGAAGTAGGTAGTATTAAAAGTCTAGGAATATGTATGGTCTGGATCCCATGGTCTATCGTTAAGGTCACAAAACAATCGTCGTTTAGAATTCCCACCTCATAGTACATCTTTTTATTCATCTTCTTTTACCGTACATGCTACCAGAATCTGGAACAACCTCCCCAATGATATTCGGTCCTCTTCAACTATAGGCTCATTCAAACATAAAGTAAAATCCCTCATAAACAACCCACCATCTCATCAATAGTAGATAGTTCTCACTTAGATACATATAATATAGGTTTATGGTTGTGAATGCTTACATTTTTATCTTTTATTTTTTTTATATTTATATAGGTATTCTTGTTTCATATTATATATTTCATTTTCTGTTTATCTTTTGATCTAAACTCACTTTATACTAAAACAGTTCTCAAACATTGTAGTAGGTTTACTGGAAGACATTGCCTCAAGGCAATATGTACGCCTTTTGTAAAATATTTGTATATTTGACAATAAAGTGTTTATTATTATTATTATGTATGGGTGCAATAATTTAAAAGCATGCTGTACAAAAGTCACACAATATTTACAAACCAATTTCGGTATTATTACAACACTATTACCATAGAATTTGTACGAGACTTAATATAATAATAACTTCTAACCTCGTGAAGATATGTGGCGTTATGACAATAGAGTAGGTTCAAATACCTACATATTATGTACAGTGCATAGCACACACGAAATTTGTAGGTATAGGCACTTATCGTAGTAGAATGAACCAGACTCCTTTAGTCATAGTACACTCGTAGGTACACCAACAAATTGAGATGCTCTTTTTCATATAAATATTTTCTTGGCGTATTGAAATTGCAAAATAAACCATGAATTATAAATAGTTGTACAATAAATACAACCCATTAGATCTTGTAATAGGCGCATTTGAGTTCGTCGGTAGCCTGGAGGTAGAGTCTCGGCCTCCTGAACATGGGGTCCGTGGTTCGATACCAGGTGCCGACAAACTCCCCTTTCACGACACTAGCTTTTAGTAGCTTACTGTGAAAGGTGTATAAGGTTGTATTTGGGTTTATAACAAAAACCCAGCTATATCTTTTAAAAAAAAAATACTCTAGTGCCTTATTTACTTTCAGTGCCTTGAAGAATTAGGTAGATCACAAATCATTCATTACAATTTAAAATCAATATATTTTTTTCCTTAACTTCTGTCACAATATGAATAATTTGCTTACTAATGTTTTAAATTATTTAAATAAATAGAAACAAAATAAATAGAAACAAAAAAAAAGACTCGTCATTTATGCTGTCCTCTTTTCTTATTCCACTGAGGATATAACCTGAAAAAATACATAACTAGGTAGAATAAAAATACTCTTAACGTCCATATTTATTGTATGCTACAAAGTTTATCGAAAAATATTATTGAACTATTATTTATATTATCTAAACAATTTTTACTAGATAGTAAGCGGAAAAACAACGAAGAAGACAAAAATCACAAGGTAGGAATCCCAGGTTCGTTCACTCTGAGCAATTTTGCGCAAATTGAGACATAAAGTTCCCATGCATTTTTTTTTAAATTCTATTAAATGCCAAAAATACACTTCACATTATAATACATTACGAGTACGAACAATATAGGTACAAAACAAAAATATAAATAATTAATAACCCTATTTAAAAGTGTAAATCATGACAAGTATTTAACTATTATTTATATTATCTGGACAATTTTTACTATAATAGTAAGCGGAAAAACAACGATTAAGACAGAAATCACAATTATTCTCAGTAAAAATTAATTATCAAATAAAGGTTGATTGGAATCCCCGAATTTTACTATCGAATATATTACTATTTTTTACAGAAGTATAACACCGCAATAGAATGTGAATGTCACCACACCAGACCAGTAACAACAATTGCAGCCAATTCTCAGTCGAGTTACGGCATCTTTAACGTTCACCAGCAGTGCGAAACATTTCAATCTCTTTCTAAAAGGACCGTTTGCCTTTAAAATTCTTTACTTCTCTAAAAATGCATTGAATATTTCTGAAATTTAATATTTTCACAGTACAAAAACTCTGTTTTCTGTTTTTCACTATAATATGATTGTATTCTTATGTAATATTACTTGCACGATATCAATTTACAGTGAATAATAAATATATAATTATAACAGTTTATTGATCTTACTGAAAAATATTTAACCCTCTTATCGTCTGTTTCTATTTCATTTGTTAAGAAGAAGCCGGCACCTGAGATCGAACCACGGACCCCCTGTTCACGAAGCCGAGACTCTACCTCCAGGCTACCGACGAACTCAAACACCAACATACTTTTATTGAACTTTGTGTGAATATATAAATACAAAAATCCTTACAATAAAGTTTCAATTTTAAATGCAGCAGATTATGCAAACTCTTTGATAGGAAGCTCTGGTTCTTTCTTTCTTTCTTTTCCTCGAGGCAAGGCACCCAATACCGAGTGAATTATGCCTATTTGTTGACAAGAATATCAATAGTTACCTATATCAGATACTAGGCTGGTTATGACAAAGTTGAAATTTTTTAACTACACCTGATATTTTTAAAAATACGGCGTATTCAGAGATATTAAATTTTCAACGTATTTCACGTGCTGTTTATCATAGCGGATACTTTATTTCTATCCCATATTCTCGCGGCGTTTCTTCCCATTTTAGAAATTTTCATATTGCATTCTTACACAGGAGGTGGCCGTAATGCTTCTGTGCATGTTTGTCTCATACAAAACGACAACTATGTGTACCACTTCTCCTACCACTTGTATCGCTACATAATATCTACTGTGTTACTTCTTTAAATTATACAGAGAAATTTCATAGCTTTTAGTGGTGTGGCAATTTGTTTTATTGTCCTTCAAGTGCAACCATTAGTTTTAAACTCTTCTTTTTATCCCATTTCTCATTTGTTATTTGAATAGGATAAGTACATAAAGCTATGAATATAATGAGACCAACGTATAGTAAATTGTTCACACACATTTCCATCACAAGATTTCTGACAAATCAAAAATTGATATTATCTCCACGATAAGTCATCTACACTATTAAACGATAAATACAAAAAAAGACAGTAGGTATGTTTTAAAAACTACATACTGTTTTTTTTTATTTATCTTGAAATGGACTTCCAACAAGTACCTTGGGTCAACAACATCAAAATTTTACACTATTACGCCATCTCTCATACAAACATATCTATGTTATGAGATGGAAATGAAGTAGCCAGTGCACTAACTGTATAAAATGAACATGTATGTCGTCTTTTTCATGTCAAGAAATACGACATTATTGATGGGTGGCATACGTTATTGCTAAAGATTTATAAGTATCGGTTTACGAATTTATGACACCTTAAAACTAACAAAAAAAGAGCCATTTTATTCTAGAAGCAAATATTAATTATATATACTTATTAGTGATGTAATGAATATTCGTATTCGCAGGTTTCAAAGTATTCGCATTCGTATTCGCAAAAAAATATGCTAATGTTTTGCGATTATTATTTTGCTAATAAAGTATCGGATTATCGGGTAAAGTACCGGATACTTACCCAGTACATTGTAGAAAAAGGTACTGCAATAAAATATTCTTTAAGAAAATCGAGTAGTTTTGAAATATTTTAAATTACTACACCATTTTGAAAATTCGGCGACGGGGGGGTAGAATTTTTAATGTTTGAGCAATTGTAGAAATTTAAGCAAGTCAATATTCGCTATTCGCAGGCGAATGTCGGCGACAAATATTCGCATTCCCAAATTACAAAATCACACATTCGTTATATCACTTAAGTATATATACATAATTTTTATACAGAAATAATAATTACGTGATGTAATTGGGAACACGAACAAAATCATTCAATATAATTTTCACAATAATAAAAAAAAAACTGATTGATCGATTTACAAAATTATAAATTATTGCGTTTGATTAGTGTTAGTACCTACTTTAGTAATGGAACTATCATTATAAGTGAATTTTTAAGCGCGATAATAATTTTTGGAAAAAAAATAAGCCCATTTGCGAAATGATTATGAAATGCCCCGTCACAAATTCGCAGTTAGAGAGGAAAATTTTAATTTACGTTAGGTATTCGTTGAAATTTAAAATTTCAACGAATAATGTAAGTAGAGTCAAATAAACTCCCGATAGTAATTACGAATATCAAAGACTCCCACCTCAACTACGGATAATTAAGAAGTCATTAAGGGTCTCCCACCACTTTCTCCTGGATGTTTAAAGAGATGAGATCCTATGTTATCCAGACTCAACTAAGCAATAAAAAACCAACGGGCTCCCCCTGACAAAATCTTCCCCTAGATTACAGCCCTTGATGTCTCTTGGAGAAGATACTCGCTACAAGGCACTACTCACTGCTAGAATACTATAAGTTTAGAAGTCAGGGGACTTTTATTTATACTAAGCTAAAACGCTGTCCTTACAGCCAGGCTCTAATGGGCAGCCTGAGAGGCTAGCCGGCCAAAACGGCCCAATCTTTTTGGCTACATCTACGTCTTTGATATTGTAACTTGAATACAAAACAAAATAGCACATTTTCGAATTTTGATTTCACTTATTTAATCTTTTACATTGGTACCTAATTAGTTTTTGAATAAGCTTAGGTAACCTTGTGTCAACCTTTATAAAATATTCCTTATTTTGAGAAAATCTAACAATAATTGACACATTTACCCACCTATCCCAAAACGGTATCTTCCACTAGTGGGGTAGCCAGCGGAACAACTGCTTGTAATAAATATGCAAGTTGTTTTCCCGTAACAAGAAATGTTAAGACATTCAGGATGGACGGGTCTCATCGCTCAACTGAAGATGTTAAATATTTTAATACTTGATGTTAACGAATACCTGTCTTTTACAGGACACTCGAAAATTTTCAGAAAAAAGGTAGTGGACACATATAATATAAGATTGTTGAGTTTCTGAAGGACAAAAAGATACATCAAGAACTTTAGAGATGTCGTGAGAAGTCATATTGATACTCTCAAAATGGAAGAATGCTGTTTATTGTGCCTTCATTTCAGTATTGCCACAAGTATTTTTAAAAGGTAGAAAAAAGACATTGGTTTTCCAAAATAAGATATCCTTTATTTTCATCGAAATTAATTTGTTATCGACGTAACATTTAATAATATCGATGAAACCATTTCATTCCCGATTGCTCTGTTTCGGTTCTCGTATGATTAATGATGGTGAAATGTAATGGTGTAATCCATAAAAATACATCTAGAATTTAACAGGCACTTAGTGTCAATGGAACTTTTTGTGAAAGACCTATACAGCAGTCAATCTTCCAATATGTTTTTATTTAAAAAAATACATACAAACTAATAATATATATACCTGAAACGATTTTATGTGTTACCTATATCCTACTGCGAGGATATGGTGAACTTGTGTAAGACAAGTTCTAAGAAGGAAGTTAATTACTAGATTTCTCTCACCTGAAAATGAGTAGGCTACAATTAAAAGCTTTTCCACCAGTTTGATGTTTCACAATACGATTTAATGCTCTAATTTTAGTTCTATACTATTACAAATTCAATGAGTATATTAATTGGTTGAATAAAATATTAGAACGCGTGAGTACAAGAACACAACGAAAATAGTAAACCACCGCGAGTGAGCGACCAAACGAGAATGGCTCGCTGGTTGGCAAAACCAATCTCTCCTCACTCATTCTTCCTACATGCAACAATACTATGGAACTTTCCATAAGTTGCTACATGTAGGAGTCACAAGATCTATTACGGAGGCATCACACCTCCACATACCCATATAACTAACAGCGTCATTAATTTCCTGTAGGAATTTTGAGTGACTGATAGTTATCTGCTTATATTTAAAGGGCATATTATTAATACAGAACGTGTGTATAAATTTATTAATTGTGTCGGTGCACACGAAGTCGAATTCCATTATAATAGGTAAATTGTAACCAGTGTTTCTTTCTACTATAAATAATTGGTATTGACCTAATAAGCCGAAAGACGTCACTCTCATCTGCTCATTCCACTATAAATGATTGATAATGACCTAATTAGCCGAAAGACGTCTCTCTTGCAATCAATAATTTAAAGTAGAAAGAAACACTTGTTTTAACTTACGTAACTAGATAAATTTGATAATTTTTTTTTAATCCATTACATAGTTTAAAAATTTAATCATCGATAATTTATTTCAAAAATAATATATTGTAAGATCGATTAGATATCTCGATTGGAGAACCATCTTTACCTACATAATACTGTAACATTGTGCAAAATCTAATCGAAAGAAGTGAGAAAGGCGTCCCAACGCTTAAGAATCTAGGCTGGTTTAAGTGATCAATTTCGGTGTCCATGGACATGGACAGCGTTCACCAAATTTCGCCATTCTCACTGTCATGATATAAGGTTCACCAGTTGATGAAGCAGTTGATCTAAACCATAGATCCAACCATTTTTTGGAATCATAAATAAGGTTCTCAAATCGAAATGTCTGATTGGTTTTGTCGTTTGCACGTTGGGCCCAAAATCCGGTAAAACAATAAAAAATAGTAAATATTCTAAACACATTTTAAAATGTGCAGAGAAGCATAAATAGAATGCATAATATAAGCTTTGATGAATTTGCTTGACATTAAAACATCCATCAAAATTTTAAATATCCTATCTCAAAAGGTTTATCTTCAAAATTGAGTAAGCATTAAATTATGTACCTTCTCAACGTATTGATAAAACGAATATTAATAAAACATAAAATTTTGTATTCTGTTTAAATAAATTTGGTTTTACATTCACCTTCACCTTATAAATAGAAAATTATAGCTGTTTTCAACAAATATCTTCCACCAACAACAGCAACACTCAAAACGATAAAGTTGTGTAATAATGCAATAATAATAGGTAATTTATTTACATAATAAGTTAATTACTTAAATTGTTTTCAAAACTGTAATACTTTATTATTCATCAGTTTCTCTCATAATAATTTTCTGGTGTCTATATCTCTCATCTTCTCTCTTCTTGTTTCATTATTATTATGGTATCTCTGTCGTTTTCTCCCATAAACTCTGTTAAATTCAATTCACTCGACCCCCCATGTCCGACCCTCTCTATCTCACTCACTCTCTCTCTTTGGCGAGGGTGTATCATTTTATGAAGCTCACTACAATTTATTTTATAGACATACCATGTACGGCAAGGTGGGTTCAGTAAATCATGAAAATCTACTACGTTGTAATATTGCGAAATGTTGCAACATTATTATGCTTAATATTCATACAATCTGCAGTGAGTGTGCCATGGAAATATATAAGGTATGTGTATGACCTGTCTTATAGACTTCTGATAGACATGCTCTTGAACCAAACACCCCAAAATAATGAATTTTCAACCCTTTTTATATTTTGGTACGATATCAGAGTTTTCAGTCATCTTCGATATTCAGTACAAAATAATTCAAAGATTTTATCTTGGTTTACTGAACAATATTTTGTTTTAATTTATTTATAGAAACTAATTTGCTACTTCAAATCAAATATGAAGACAAAATCAATTTAAAGTAGTCATATTTTATTGATTGTCATAATTTATTTTAGGATATAGATAAACACGTCTACAAAAACATTTTTTAGAAAACGGTAATGTATAAAAATGTCCAAGGATAAGCAAAAAAGTAAGCTTACAAAATTGGTTAATTTGTTACCACCCTGTGATTCCTTAAATAGTTGTTTAGGGTTATTTTGGGGATAGGAGCCTTTTGATGTTAACTTAAAGTCACCTTTTGGAATGAACAAAATCTCTAAAATGTCTGTATAATAGTAATGTTTCAGCAGTATTCAGGGTTAAGTAGTTGGGACCATTAATGCTTTAAAGTACCTGCTTTCATATTCGTATGATAGTTGTATCAGCAAAGGAGATAATTTTATGTGGCTTCTGCGTATGAACAAACCTCGTATATTCTTGTATAGCCGGGACAATTCGGTTGTTATCAGAACAAACAATACAAGAGGGAATTTATAATAGGGAGGATAGTAATGGTGTATGTACGTGCCACTTGCACTAACGTATATTCTCTACCTTTTGATCGTGACGTTCTTTATGATATCAATAAATTCCGTACCTTTTTCAATACTGAGAATACGTTAATTGCTTTAGTAACGCTTATTGTTGTACTTCTCGTAGACGCCAGAATTTCTCTTAAGAATTATTTATTTCAATATCTGCCTTTGTTAGTTCTACCACACGTGTCTTAGAACATTTCAATCTAATAAAATAATATTGCTCAGAGATTTTATGAAGTATTCTTACTTTCACTACACACCAATTTTCTAAGGAGTAATTATATTGAATAATTATTATATATATGTAAATAAGTTAAAAGTTCTCCACGTGGAAATTGAAAAAAATCAGACATTCATTACTACGCCAGAACGATATACTCGTATCAGTAGGTATCACACAAATAGATTATATAGATTGTAAAAGAGAGTTTTACTATGATTAGGTTACAACCTAATTTTTGTCACATAGATTGTAAAAGAGAGTTTTACTATCATTAGGTTACAACCTCATTCATTTTAATGCATGGAAATTGTCAATAATACTAATTCAATGTATCGAGGTTACCGGCAAGAGACTAAGAGGAAGGCCAAAGCGCAGATGGCGTCAAGTATTGAGACAAGACATGCAGAACTGCGAAGTTTCCCATGAGGATGCGCTTGACAGAACCAAGTAGAGAAATAAGACAAGAAAGGCAGACCCCACCACCATGTGGGACTTATAATTGCCCAAGGAGAAGAAAGGCAATTTCAACCTCACTTTTAACTTCTCTGTGACGCCTTTATAATCACCACATTTGATGCAAATTCAAAGTGTATTTCAGACTATATATTCTAAAATATAATACTTAGCTATTTTCTATGTACATAAACTGTTATTTTCTAAATTTCACATTATAAGAACCACTCAGATATATTTTAAAATATGCAAATTACTCTCTAGGATAAAAGCAATTCAGAACGCAGTTAAGTACAAAGCGTACGTAATCTGAAACAATATACGATGCATCTAAATAATACATACTACATATAGGTACATACTACATGTATATTGAACAGTTACTCCGTGTATTATTATATTCAATTAAGCAGTGTTACGTTGCAGCCATAGTTAGCTTAAAATAAGCAGAAATTTTTATAATTGCTCGACTCTACGCCAGTCCAAATTCGTGGTTGCGCTACATCTTTTTTCATAATACCAGCTATCTTTTATTATTTTTTATACATTTTTCTACTGTAACATAGTATGTACTTACCAAAAAAGTTTTCGTATGAATAACTGATTATACATTGTACTATTTTGCCAAACACGGAGATATGAAATCTGCATGGTGTGGCAGAAAAAAAACACACGAACACAGAACGAAATGAGTTTCTCTAAAATATGGTGAAATGCCATGGTATATTATTTTCATGAAAAAAATCTCAGAATATATTGGTACCTTTTTTATTTAACCTTACGTCATCAAATTAAATACTCCATTTTTTTTGGACTTACGTAGAGCTTGCTTTTTTAAATTACTTGTGTCAATTTCCTTTTAAATTGTTAGTAATATGGAAGGTATGGAAAGGGCAACTGGTGTGTCCTTTTTTACCCAGAAATGAGCCAAGTATCTGGCTAAACCACTTGTGGAAGTAGCCGTGATGGTATTAAGATGAATATTAATAGTTTATTCATTTGTGAAACTACTATTTTTTAATGTGCATTTCAACTATAAGAAAACACCTTAGACTAATTAGGAATGACGTCACAGCAAATTATTTAAAGGACGCGGTTCACCAACATAACCGAACAAAAATAAAAACTTTACCAACTTGACCATACTTTTACTCAACCGTCCAACTTCAAGGAAAAAAATGCTTTCCATCAAAGGTTACAAAGTCTTATGAAAAAATTTAGCGTAACACGTGATTGGAGAGGTGTTGGGGCGGTGTCTCTTTTCAACAACGTTATACTACGTGTTTCAAAGGAACGCCATCCTGACACTTTCTCTGAAACGTGGTATGTAAGGAAGTCACCTTGTTATTTACAATGCTTTTGTGGCTGTCAGTCATCTGTCACTTTTGTTATGTTTAAAGTCGCTTAGCATTATGAAATTTGATTCATAATTTTATTTTAATCTAATTATTAAATTAATAATGAATTATAAATAACTGCAAATATTGCTAAGAACGACTTTAGCCACCGCCAAACCACTCTTACTATCAGTTATCATAACATAACATAGAAAGGTAGGAACACGAGTAGAGTTGATTGCCCCTCAAATATTTGACAGCTCTATAGAAAAGATCACGTGACTTTTATTGGTCTAATTCTTTAACAAATATATCAGAGTTTCAAAAATATCATAGTAAGGTACTTTTGTTGATACAAATTTATTCTAAATCGAGGAGACTCATTTTATTTCGTGCTCATAAGAAGCATTGATGGACGAATGTTGATGATGATGAATCAAGAATGTATCTATCTATCTACACCTTTACGGCATCTCTCGCAAGTGGGGTAGCCAGCAGATATACTGCATGTTATGAATACAGTAGGTCATCCTCTCTATGTCTTTCCACGAGCCCAATTTTACGAAGATTAATAATAACAAGCATAAACAATTCACACAGATCGAGGTAGTCACAAACTAAGACGAATCGTATATTATGGGTACTAACGCAACAATACACATATATACAATACACTAAACACATGTACCTACATGTAGGTAACACCCAAACCCAGGAAAATGAAATTGAAATAGGTCGTTCTTCACTTTACCTTGGCCGGGAATCGAACCCAGGACCTCATGACTCAAAAGTAAGAGCGTTACCTCCGTGCCACACCGGCCATCAATTGGTACATTTGTTTTGATTATAGCAGTAATTTATTTTAGAATATCCCGTGGAGCACCCGGTAAAGAATTGGTCTCCCACTCTTCTCCTTAAGTTTTCGAGTGTCCTGTAAAAGGCAGGTGTTCGAAAAAATTAAGACACTGTACATCTTAAATTCAGCGATGAAGTTTGCCACTCATCCTGAATGTCTTGATTTTATATTGGCACGAGGAGGAGAGCTTGCATGTTTCTTACATGCAGCTGGTCTGCTGGCTACCCCACCTGTGGGATATGCCGTGATGGTATAGTAGTAGTAGTAGTAATTTATTTTCATCTCAAGCTCCAATGGTTTGGTAATTTTTCTGTTAGTTATATTTATTTTATTTTAAGGAATTAAATTTGTTTATTTAAAGATATTATGAAACAAATGTCGATATGACAGCTACACATTCTTCACATCGATATGTTTCAAATACAAACCGAAATACTCTCACAGTAGGAAGAATGCTTGTGTTGTGGTTGAGATAAGTTTAGGCCGAGTGTATAATACAATTATTCAGAGATAAACATAGTTCAAATAGTCGATATTGTTTGAATGTTGTTTGAATTAAATTTATATTATTCACAAAAATATTTACAGTTGAACGGTGTGGGATTTTATTGAATCTATGGATTATAATCCGATTTTCAGCCGTCACTTTAGTTTTCAGCAATACAATTTGAGCAGGATTACAAAATGATTTTGAGGATTATAATACACAAATGTTAAAATCAGAATTGCCGGTAGACACACGTGGACAAAGCCCTGTGCTGATGTAGGTACCAGGTGATGAAAATAGATACAGTTGGTTTTTTTTTTTATTTCAGTAATATTTTCTATTTCTTCACTGCATATCATCAAATTTTTTTCTTATGTAAACTGATGTGTTGATTTTGTTATGTCAATGATGAAGTACAAAATAGTGCACTAGGTGCAGCACTAATTATCTTCAAAGTTCATTCGTTCACCGGTCATGTGACAATTACAATAATGCTTTATTATTGTAGACATGGATATTTTTCATGAGTCCATTTCTAGTTTTAAAAGGATGATTGCTAGATCTTTGACAGATTCTGGGTCTCGACGGGCATAGGCAGGGGTACTCCGCTCTATTGATGTCTTCCTTTCTCCTAACCGTTTCTGTCCCTAATCCTTCCCTTAATGTAAGTTTTCTTTATAATGTATGCGCATGATTGGCGGGTTTTCGGACTCGGCAGTGATTCTTTAAAATTATCATGTTCTTTTTTTTCTTTCATTGTAGTATGTTCGGTAAGATTTATTTTGTAATGTGTTAGCAAACTTTGCTGGTTTATGTGCCAATTTTTTTTATCTATTTATATTACCTATGTATTGTAATAACTGTATGTTGGCGTAAACTATAAAATAAAAAAATAAAAAAAAATAAAAAAATAAAACATAACATAACATAACATAACATACATAGACAATTCACACAGATCGAGCTAGTCCCAAACTAAGATGAATCTTGTATTATGGGTACTAACGCGACGATACACACATATACAATGCACTACACACATATACATGTAACACCCAGACCCACGACAATTTGAAAAAGGTCATTCTTCACTTTGCCCTGGCCGGGAATCGAACCCGGGACCTCGTGACTCAAAGACAAGAGCATTACCTCCGCGCCACACCGGCCGACGAAACGAAAGTATAATAATTCATGTAATAGTACATGCACAAGTACTCACACCCCACTAATGGTCGGTAATTCCCAAATATCTCAGGTAAACAAATTCAGGTACCTGGGAGCAACCATAACGCCAGAGGGTGATCTCCGGTCGGAATTACCAATCCGCATAGGAGCAGCTAGCGGGGCTTTCAATAACATGAACTAAGTTTGGAAGGCGTCTGGACTCAGCATCAGGACAAAATGACGCTTGTTCAATGCGTGCATCATCCCAATCCTTCTATATGGCTGTGAGTCTTGGCACTTAACCAAGGCTCAAGAGCGGAAGATACTAAGCTTTGAAAACAAGTGTCTTAGAAGGATTTTGGATGTCAAATGGTATGAACATGTTACAAATGATGCTGTGCGCCGGCGCACCCAGCAGAGACCTGTAATCTCCGTAATACAGGAGAGACGATGGTCCTGGCTGGGACATGTTTTGAGAATACCTAATGATAGTTGGCCAAAAAGAGCACATGTGCATAAATCCATGGTGCACATGTGGGACATGAGCTCAATATGCGGAACATATCCTTTGGGAATGTCCTTTGATGATGGATGCAAGAGAGGAAATGATTCTGGGTATGACTGTTGACACTCCTCGACCCATCTGGTTTGGGGAAGTGTTTCTAAATGCCACAAACGCTTCACGCTTTAAGACATTCGTAGATGTGTGGGTCTCAAGATGGGATCTGCTGCGTCAGCCGGGTCCCCCGCCCACTGACGTGGTAGGATCGTAGATGCCAACACTGGCATAGTTGTATTAGAATAGAGAGAGTCCAAATATTAAAAAAAAATCTTCACCTAAACGGATAAATAGGAGTCCTTGGACTCCTGAAATATCCGAGAAATAAAGATATTTCAACAGCTGGCCAAAAAGAGCACTGTTCTTCCGTCAGCAGGGGTTCCGTCGGCCCGGGCGTCCCTCTTTCACAATACACCGTTCCTATGACAACGATATCAGAGCGCAAGGAATGTCGTGGAAAGAGGTGACGCAATTGGCACAGAGACGCTCTGAATGGAGGAGGCTGGTTTCTGCCCTGTGCTCCCGAGGGGAGCGTTGAGGGCGATGATGATGATGATGATAATAATCCAATTACATAAATAAATAACAATGCTTTATTCTTTTAGTTATTTTCGCAGTCCCTGGTAAAGAATAGGTCTCCCGTTTTTTCCTGTTAATTTGCAGGTGTCTTGAAAAACAAGGAATCCGTTGAACATCACTTGTAAGACAGTCAACATCTTCAACTCAGCGATAAAGTTTGTCGTCCATTCTGCTTTTCTTAACTTTATTCAGTACAGATAGGATGACTTTATGTTTGTTCTAGTCCGCTGGTTACCCTACTTGTAGTAAATATAATGATAATTTGAATGAATAAAAATAATTGTATTATTTTAAATGTTATGTAAGTCATCTTTAATCTCAATGCATACCACCAATCATAAATATTTTCAAATTCAAATTCAAATATTTTTTATTTAAGTAAAATTTTCAACTTAATAATATTATATACACACCTTATTACTAAAAACACATACCTATTAATTACATATTTGACCCTCAAAATTGAGCAGTGCTCGTGCTTTGAGGGTTTAAACATATTTTATACAATGTACATCACACAATAGCGCTTACCAAATAATAATAAAAACAAACACATTTATCTACAATACAAATAGTAACCAAATACAGTTTCTTAACAAAACTCAACAACAGAGCAGTTGAACAGCTATTTAAAAATATCTTTCAGATTCAATTTAAAACTCTGAATTTTTTTGTAAAATCATATTTAATTTTTTTTTCAGCTTATATTATCTTCAGAATAACCTCTAAACTTGAAAATAAGCATTAATATTATAAACTGATGTCTCGTAATGATATAAGATGTTAATTAAAGATAAAACTTAATCATCATGTTAAATTAACTTACACCTCTCAAAGTACATATCTTGAAAATCAGTAGTTTATGTATAAATGTGTCTGCTAGTGCACAATACCATCCTGGTACCGACACTTATGTATGCAAGCAAAACGTGGACATGGTTGAAGAGGAACGAAAGTTGAATAAATGCTGTGGAGATGAGATCGCTGAGGAGGGTGGCTGGTAAAACGTTGCGTGATAGAGTGAGGAATGAGATATTAGTAGAATGAGTGGATGCAAGAGGAGTGTTGTGGATAGAAACATAGAATGCGTGTTAATAAATTTAGATGGTTTGGTCATGTGGAACGAATGGAAGAGGAAAGAATGACAAAGAGGATATTCTTGTCTAAAAGGAGGGGTAAGAGGAAGCGCGGGTGTCCGAGAACTACATACATGGCTTGAACATATAGATCAAATTCTAAAGGACGACCGTGTTTTGAGTAAGAGAAATCGACGAGCGTGCATGAGAAATTGTATGACTGTGGAGGAGGCGATAGAAGTATGTAAGGACAGATCTAATTGGCGTCCCGTTCTCATTGCCTACCCCATTTGGGATACGGCGTGAGGGAATAAATAGATAGATGGATAAAAATTTAGTCCGTTACCTATAGTTCAATACAAAAATTCAGCATGAAAATATTGTTCCCTTTCGTAGATGGAATAGTATCATCGTTGTTTTAATTCATTCGTACATATTTTTTTTAATTTCCTTGAACACGTACTCTTTGGTAGCTATGGAAATGTATACTCTGAGCGGAATAGTATGATCATGTCGCGGCAACGCAATGTTAAGCTTCGAAAAGTTTCGGAACAGCGGAAGCGGAAGTAGGCTTGTAACGGGAAAAAGTTTTCCCCTAACATATCGTATTATTAATATTATGTATTTGTGGGTAGATCGTGTTTCATCGAAAAAAAATAATCTGTTTTTTTTTTAAAATACACATTTTATCTTATTAGCCACCATCTCCTTACTGTCAGATAAAGGCTTCTCCAAAAATCTTTTGGTCTCGAACTGCGCGACTCTTCTACATTCCTATTTCTTAGACAGTTATTTTCCTTTGTCCAGCCATCAGTATTTTTTCTATTTTATTAACTTGAATAAATAATTCAACAACAAAATACGCAATGAAGTCTTTCTATTCGATTACATACTTAAACATTTTGTTTATCAAGCATCTAAAATTACCATTTAACCGAAATAATTCTCAGAAAAAGATGTTTGATTCTTCAAGTGGTTTAGCCAGTAAATAAATTTTACCAAAAATATACATTCTTATATTTATTTAAAAAATAAATATTTCTAAAAGATTTTTTTAAGCTAATACATTAAGCTCAAACCAAAACCAATATTGATACTTCTTGGAAGCCTTCAAAAATTTATATCAAAGCCCTTCACAGCTGAAACTTTCCATTTCCTTTTTCCGTCGTATTTTTTTTAACAAAGAAATAAAAATAAATATTTCAGAATAAACGTACAACGCGTCAACAGAATATGTCTGCCGATGCTTAAATATACATTTACTACAATATATAGGCGTAGTTCTTTTGTACACAGTTCTTGTAACTCACAGGACGAAAAACATATGAATACATTTTCGATAGAAATGTTTATTTTTACAACAGAAACACTGCCATATATCTTTATACATATTTATTTATTTATTTTATTATTTTTTTAACATCATCAGTTATATAATAAAAATAAACAAATCAATATACTTATATTAAAATGTGTCTAGATGCAGTTGCGAGATTATCGCTATATGAGTTATCTCTTCCATCTAGCTACGTCGCATTAAAACAAAATAATATTTTACGTAAAACATACGTAAATGCATGATATTGTATATGTACCATAAGGAAAATATGAGTAAAAAAAAGCATGATTTATTTTTAAGGCATTCAAAATACAAAACGATTTACCAATTAAATAACAACAAAGTAGGTACATTTTTTCGTATCTCATACGACAAAAACACAAAATTTCACTTTTGTGTTTTTGTCGTATGAGATACGTTAGATAGTTTACACAATGTAACCAGTGTGCAAAATTGTATCGCAAGAAGTGAGAAAGGCCTTTCAACGCTTACGAATTAACTCTAGGCTGGTTTAAATGTTCAATTTCAGTGTCTATCGAAGACGTTCACCAATTTAGCCATTCTCACTGTCACAATTTACCTACCTAAGATCCACTTACCGTAGAAGTGATTTTCTCAATTATTGGTTAAATGTTTTGATCTAATTACAATAAAATTATGGTTATTTTATTTTAGTAATATACACGGCAACAAGCCTTTTACGTGTTTACATAAATTTAAAAATACATTTAGATAACGGGTAAAATAATTTATAGATTTTATATTAAACTAATGAAAAATCTTTTTTATAAATGCACCTTAACTATACTCAGTATAGACGAAATAGAAATGTAGATGAGTATTAAGTTTCTTCTGATGCATTCTAAGATTTTTCTCTAAAGAGAAATGCTTATCTCCTGGAAATTTCTTTGACTGACATTTTCTTTCTAGAGCTCCATCTTCGTTACATTAATTAAAAAGAACTAGATTTTATGTTAACTTTCTTTCAACTTCAACTTGAGAAACCATCCAAGCTATAAAGATGGTTGCAAATAATATTCATTTATTAGAAAACGACGTCTGATTTCATGGAATTGAGGAAAATATCAATGTATTTATAAACCATTACAAAAACGTAATTAATTAATGGAAGAAGGAACTACGTTTACCAACATTTCGAACATATAAGACTGGAAACTTTCGGTTAGTTCCTGGATTCAGATAAAACTGATGACCTACTGTATCTTCACAACATAAGCATATTGCTTATTATGATTGTTTGGACACCAAAGTTTGGGAGTATATTTGGATTTGAATTAAAAACAAGATTCATGTTTGAAAAATTGTAGGTTTATAGGTATTTGCAATTGAAGATTTTTGCGCACCTTTTAAATTAATTTATTTTTTATATCGTACCTGCCAATGTTATGTTCATGTAAGTACCTATAAATACTTATAAAGAAGAAAAAAAAATACAATACATAGTCGTGACAAACAAACTTTTATACAAAGTTTTTCATAGATATATATTATGTTATATTTATATATGCTTTAGTGTTTGTTTTTCTCGGCGATAAACATAAAATAAAATAATATTTTCTTTTGAAATCATAAATAACAACATGAGTGTTGTACCTCCTAACTACACAACAAAAGACTTTTACCAAGTTTTATTATTTCTTTGATAAATGAATATTTTATTACCACTTCACAACTGACTTATTGCATCTAAAAATAAAATATAAGTCACTTTCCCTTTCAATGTTTAGGAAATGTGTGGGGTGATAAATTTAAATCGTACATATTTTCAAAAATGTTTTTCTTATATCATACTTTTTATTGTATTAAATTTTGTATGTATGTATGCACTTACTTATTGCTGGCCTTCATCTCTTCTCTGTTGGGAATAGGCCTTCACATTGTGTATTCAAGTTTCTGACTCCAGCAACATTATCTGTACACTATTTATAAACAAAATTTGTTAATATTTATCCATACTATCGCGGCATTTTTCACCAACGGGTTAGCAAGTCACTTTCTCCGTATCATAGAATGTGATGTTATAGTTTTAACTTTGTTTTTTTTGTTGACGGAGATGAGACTCGTTAGTCTGCATGATTGCAAAGTGTTTTTTGATCTGCTGACAAGAGGATAATGATTGGTTCTCTGGATTGCCCAGAGCTGCATGGTTTAGCAAACAAGTGCACTCTGAGTCGTTGCACCAGAAGTCAGACACTGCTCTTTGTTACGGCACCATCGACAAGTATAATTATCACACATCGTCGAACCGGTTCCATGTACTACGAAATAGTAACAGCCGGTCTACTCTTAACACAATCTAAATACGATCTTAATCTAGTCTTGATCTTGATCATACGACGCACGAAGTGACTATGGTCAAAAACACCGCGCTACCGCTACCGCGCGATCGGTTTGTGCGTATTTTTGGCCAATAGTCACTTCGCCCGTTGTATGTTTAAGATTAAGATATTATTTAGATTTTGTCAAGAGTAACCCTGCAGGTGTTAAGGTTGATATATTTAATGATTCGGATTACACTAGAGAAAATCTTCTGTGAGCAAATTTAACTGTTTGATACGAAATCTTAAAAAGATAAATAAATAAGTAAATTTCAGTTGGGTTTAGGTTAGTTGGAAGAGATCGCGCCTTTGCGATAAACTCGCCCTCTGTATATTGATTGTATTTAATTTGAATGTATACCTTTTATGTAATTGTTTTTTATCAATGTACAGTAAAGAATGAATAAATAAAAATAAATAAAATAAATCGATATTATCTTATATATCCCGTAAGTAAAATATCTTACTATACTATACTATACCATCACGGCACATCCCACAAGTGGGGTAGCCAGCAGATCAGCTGCATGCAAGAAACATGTAAAATATCTTTTCACTCACAATAGATGCTCTTATAAGAATATAGATAGTATGATAGTTTCAATAACTTCTTTAATACTGTGTTATAGAATTAGTTAACGTAGTGAGTGTTGTTACCTGATAAAATGAGTTAAATGATGTTCATATTGTATTAAGTGAAATAATTGAATACGTGAGTCAAATACAAATTCACCCAGCGTACTAAGATAAAATAAGTTATAGATAAAATTATATTTCTTCATAAAAAAAAACTTAATTTCACTCATCTCGTTTAGAAAATGTTATCAAATTTATGCACTGGCGGGCCCACAATTCTTATTTATTTATTTATTTATTTATTTTATTCTTCTTGCACAATATCATCATTCATATAACAAATTAAATAAAGCAATATACACAAGAAAAAATGTGATGATGTGCAGTGGCGAGATTATCACTACATAGTGATTTCTTCGTGCCTTCGTTCGATTTCTTAGGCCGTGGAGCACCCGGTAAAGAATTGGTCTCCCACTCTTCTCCGTAAGTTTTCGAGTGTCCTGTAAAAGGCAGGTGTTCGAAAAAATTAAGACATTTTAATTACATCTTAAATTCAGCGATGAGGTTTGCCACCCATCCTGAATGTCTTGATTTTATATTGGCACGGAGAGGACAGCTTGCATGTTTCTTACATGCAGCTGGTCTGCTGGCTACCCCACTTGTGGGATATGCCGTGATGGTATAGTAGTAGTAGTAGTATTTCTTCCATCTTGCATCTAACCACAATCAGTTCTTTCTAAGATATTTGTTTTAATAAAAGGTGTGATTAAATTTTATTTTAAATTATATCTAGAGTAATTCTCTTGTTTGAGTGGCATGTTGTCACTCTGAGTTGCGCCTTCCTATTTTGTAGCAGTTGAAACAGCATGTAGCTTCTTCTTTCTATGCATTTCTGTTCATTTTCTAATATTTACCAGCCAGGATATTTGCCTTTTCCCATTTGACTTTATCACTTTATGTGCTTATCTATATTATAACTAAAAACGGATTAAAAATTTATTTAAAATAATAAATAAATAAAAATAATGTAACACAGAACAGCTACCCGGAGTAATGTGAGACAGCTTATGTATTTTCGGCAGTAACCAGGCCCCCTAGTCAAAACACAATTTAGCGTTATGAAGTCGTTCGACTACAAACGAATTTACGACAATCTACCTACATGTACCATATAATTATGCGTTATTGTTGCAATTATAGTCGTAATTACGTTTGTAGTCGAACGACAAGTGACGCTAAAATGTGTTTTGACTAGGGCTGCATGAATTGCTGTATAAGCAAGTGAATACCATTCTGCTGAATTTATCTTCGTAAAATATCAGGAGATTGATAAAAAAAATTGTTACACAGTGAATAAAAGTATAATAATTTATTTGTTCCTGAGTTTTTTTTTCCGTAAATAATAAAACACCAACAACGTATCGAATCCCAATTAATACTCTCCCTAGTCATCGTCCGTATATGTAATTAATATAAATTACTCAACATAAACTTCCTTATTAATGTTTTATTCGTAATAGATAGTAGTGTTATGTGTTCTCCATATGGGTGCTTTATCATTTTATTTATACAGAAAATTACTTCCAAATGGCTGAATAATACCACCTTATACACAAACATATTATTATTTTGTAACAAATCAAAGAATACACAAAAACAGTGGTTTTTGAAAACTGTTCTATAATATTGAATTATCATATCAACACAAGACATAGAGGACAACAAAACATCACAAGCTTGAAAGAAATTCAACATCACCGATTCTGCCAAAAGGATGTGCCACGTGTCTTGAATGTTTTTCATTTTATGATAAGGCGAAAACAGAATGTAGGTACGATCTATGCACGCACTTATGATTTTTTTTTAAGTTATTTAAATAATTGAACTGGAGTATAGCTATTTTTTGTTTGTTTTTATATTTTTGTACATGTGTTAAATGATTGTGTAATATTGTAAAGTTTATCTGTATACTTATAAAAGTACTATACTATACTATACCCTCACGCCATGTCCCAGGTGAGGTAGGCAGAGGGAACGGAACGCCATGTCGATCTATTCTTACATACTTCTTTCGCTTCCTCTACATTCATCCAGTTTCTCATACATGCACGCCGATTCCTCTTACTTAACACGCGACCGTCCTTGAGAATTTGATCCACGTGGTTAAGCCACGTAGTTCTTGAAAGTCCGCGCTTTCTCACACCCTATCTGTCAGATAAATACACCCTCTTCGTCAATCTTATAAAAGTAACTGCCGTATTTTGTGTTCAAATTTAGTAGCGAATAATAAATTCTAAATTTAAAAGTTTTTCATTAATTTCATATTAAGTTTTTCACCAACTGTCACAAATTGGTAGTGAAATATGGGAAGTACTCTTTTATTATTTCATAGTCAGAATGAGAGCCAAAACTGTGGTTTTAATTAAACACAGAAATGTCACATAATCCAACCTGTTCGGTATTTTAATTCCATACGTGTGAAACCGAATATCATCAATCATAATTCGCGTAATTAAAATTGATATAAAGGATTTAAATTTATACAAAGTCGCTGGAAGATTTTCATAAATTCGCAGAATAAATATTCCCTCCTAAAATATTATTAAATTATTATGAACAAAACCATACTTTATTCTCCTGGTCTTAATCTTTTACATACATACAAAATTGTAACAGATACCTTATACTGAGAAACTATTAATAAATATAGTAATGATAATGTGAAGTTTAACAGATGTCACGATTGGTAAGGGATTTTTTTATGGTTTAAGTTTGAAATTATAGAAGGTACAAAAAGATATTGGAATAAAATTGGTGTTTTATACTGAAATAATTATATTAATGAACTACAGTGATCTGGGTGTTTGAATAGAATGAATGACGATGGAATAACTAAGGAAATATATTTAGCAAAGGAGAATGGTGCTAGAAGATGTATCTATCCGTCGCACAGAATATAAATAAACTAGAATCTACAGGATGGAAACATGTTTAACACATTAAATAGATGAGAATAGGTACATGAGGAATAGTATCACAGAGAGTGAGGAAAAAAATGTTTACAATGATAAGAATAAGTATTTTTGTTTTTGTAAAATAATCCATTTTCATGTCACACTGAAATTCCAGTTACAATCACCACCAACTCCATTCCCTGCATACACTTTTCGTGTATATTACTGTCATTCAATTCCTCGTGCATGATCTCTTATTCAACATACTGAACACACAGCAACCCAAAACACATAACACGCAATATAGTTATTTTAATTAAGCAGCAATAAATTAAATAATATCCTTACATTAGCGTAATAAGGACTTATGTAGGTAGGTAGGTATCTCACTCAACCTTAGAAATCGAAGAAGAATTTATTCACAAGTAGCAATATAAATTACTATTAAAATCCAATATATCACATTAGGGCTGTTAACTTCAGATCGGGAAAAGACAATAAATTATTTAGGAAAGGTTAGCAGTAGTAGTAGGAACACTGTTAATAAATAATAATTGTAACAGTATAAGTAGGTAGGTACTACATTACATTGCTACTTTGTAGAATTAATTGAAACGATATTATTATGACCGCAGAATGACAAATTACTCCCCCAGTAATGTTGCCTTGCGTACTAATTGTTATTAATAATACCTATTATTATTAATAAGAAAAGAACGTTTCGGAAAAATTATTATAATGGTAGATTGATACTATTCCTATCTGCGTCTGTGATTTATCGCTATATAATATATAATGAGTTACAATCCATTGGATTGGTCTGCAACGAGTTTTGACTTATTTCTCCACTCCTTCCTATTCTCAGCCAGTCTCTTCAACTCCATATATGAGCCACAGCTCATGTCCCTCTTCAGTTGGTCCATATAGGCGTCTCTCGGTCGACCTCTGCCATTTGTGCCTTCGGTCCTGCCCTCTGCGATTGCGATGAGCAGTCCTGGGTGCCTGATGTTGTGGCCAATCCAGTTAGCTCGTTGTTGGCAGATTCTTTTGAGGAGCTGCCTTTTTTCGCCAACCCTGGTTAACACTTCTTCGTTTTTTTTTATCGCTAGGTACCAAAAATCACCATACTGATACTCAAATTTTACAATCTCGTTGATTTGATGGTTGACTTCTTGGATTTGCGGACTTTGTGTAAGTATATTTTTTTATATGTATTTTTACTTTTTTTGCGTTTGTTTTAACGTTTTTTTCTTTCTTAATACCTACCTCAAATTTCTGTTTATTAGTTGGTAAAGAAGGGACCTTGATAGGTTTGCTCAGTGTTATAATTTATTGTTACATATGTATGATTTTTATTTATTATTATTTCTATTTATGTCTTAAATAATAATCCATGACTATGGCTGACCGTGTTCAGCCGAAACGTCAGAAATATACCCCTTCGGGTAATAATTTAAGTACACGGAGTAATCCGATAAAAGATTCTTCGCATATAGATCTCCGTAATAACATTTTCCACCATATACATTTTTATTATTAAGTTAAGTGTCTTTAAAATACCTAGGTACCTTCCTAAGAATCGTTCCGCAATGGACGTTATGCTACAATCCTACAAATAATAATAATACTGGTTAACACTAAAAATCGCTCCAATATTATTTTTATTTATTTTATTCTTCACTGTACATTGGTTAAAATATTACATAAAAAATAGTGTCATAAAAATAACAGTTATACAATTCAATGTACAGAGGGCAAGTTTATCGCTAAAATGCGATGTCTTCCAACTAACATTTGTAAGTTTATAACTGATATATTTGTGATATTCTTAAACACATCCCTAGAAGCATGATTATAGCCTATAATTAGTAGACGGTTATCTTATTATTCCATGAAATTAGTTAATTCTCTCATTTTGATAAAAAAAAATAGTAATAAAATAAACAATATTTGTGTGTCTGTTAATGTATTTTATGTTTATCAAAATAAAAAAATATGTAAGTAAAAAACTCATAGTGGATATATTATCATATAATTAGTAATTCCTAAAATCGGTAATTTGATATTCTTACTTCGAGTACTTTCCAAATCACAAAAGAAAATTTTAATAAGGAAAATTTTGTTTTTTTTTTGTTAAGAAATAATGAAGATATTAATTTTCCCATTTTGAGGATTTAAAATTATAATAATCATTCGAAAAAACACAAAAACTTTTGAAATTAATGTGAAATGGTAATTAATATTAGCTTTCTAGTAGTTATGTATTTATTTCCTAAAAAAGCTGGAATTGTAAATTAATATTAATATGCCTTGAATAGATCCGTTTTTTTGTGGGAATTGAACCGATTCAAATTTGATCATAAACTTGTAGGTACATATTTATACTACGAGTAGGTAAATATAAGTTCTGAACCCAATTTTTATGAGTGGATAGCGTTTAAAAATAGAATAGAATAATTGTCCAAATAAAATGTTAAAGAACCGTTATACTAGCAATTTATATACATACATACTTATGAAGTGTTTATGGGTTAGTTGGAAGATATCGCGCTTCTGCGATAAACTCGCCCATTGCACATTTTTTTTTTTTAAAGATATATCTGGGTTTTTGTTATACTACTATACTATACTATACCATCACGGCATATCCCACAAGTGGGGTAGCCAACAGATCAGCTGCATGTAAGAAACATGCAAACTGTCCTCTTCGTGCCAATATAAAATCAAGACATTCAGGATGGGTGGCAAGCCTCATCGCTGAATTTAAGAAGTAAAATGTCTTAATTTTTTCGAACACCTGCCTTTTACAGGACACTCGAAAACTTACGCAGAAGAGTGGGAGACCAATTCTTTACCGGGTGCTCCACGGGATACCAGTATAATTTGTTTGTTATAATTTGTTATAATTTGTCTAGTTTAAATTGTTTATTTTCTCCTTGTATACTATTTTTGTGCAATAAAGATTTTTATTATTTATTATTATTATATTTTTAGTGTTGAAAACAAAAGATTATAAAATATATAAAATTCTCGTGTTTGTTATCATACTCCTTCGAAACGGCTGGACCGATTTTGATGCTTATCGGGTAGGTCTGAGAATCGGCCAACATCCATTTTTCATACGCCTAAAAGTTAAGAGTGGTCCACCCCGATTTTTTTTAATTTTTTGATCATTTTTTTTTTATTTTTAATTGAGGCATTAAAAAATACATACAACCCTAAATTTTCACCCTTCTACCATCAACATCTATTTTTTAAAAGCGATATTACTTAGTATATGGCAAAACAACGTTTACCGGGTCCGCTAGTAACAAATAAAATAAAATTAGAAACGAAGTGGAGAAACAAAAGATTATTACAAAAAAAAATGTGGTGTAAATGATTGATGAAAGAATGACGAAAAAAGAAATGGCATATTTCTGAAGGAAGAGGTGGAGGAAAATGTCCTATAATCCACGTGGATCAATCAGTCAAATGTGCATGAATGAAAAACATTAAAACATTATAAATATAAAACGTGGAAGAAGCAAAAATAGTGTACATATAAATCGAATTGGCGTATCTTATCTGTCTATCGCACAAGTGGAGATAGGCAATATGTAGGTATGTAGTTAGAAAGGTAAAAAAACTATTCAACACCACATATTGAATAGATCGAAAATACTCGTAATAAGATTTGTAAGAACACGATCCAAGAACACTTGAACTATTTTCTTATAATGTTATCCTCTTATTGTAATTCCTAGATATTTCGTAATTAGATTCCTTCATAAGAGATTGCTGATACTGCCACTTCAGAACATCTGATAATATTACAAACAACTAAATGAACAAGTGTGTAGTTCAGAATTCTCTTAGTTTATTTTACGGAGAACTATAATGTTGGTGTATTTTTGCTCTAAACGCCTTCCTATTTAATACTTCAAACTTGATCAATGCAATCAGTTTTATACAGGAAACTAATAGTTTAAGCAAAAGTTTTACAAAATTTAATTACATACCTACCTATCTACATATTAGGAGAAAAAATTATTAAACCAACATATTATTTTTCATTCGTTCATTCCATCATGGCATGTAGACAGCGGACCATACGTAGGTATATTATAAATATGTAAGTCTTCCTCTACATGCCAATTGAAATTTAGGCATTTAGGGTCGATTAGGGTCAAATTTAGACATCGCTGAACTAAAGATGTGGTTTAAAGTTAAACTTATCGTACATGCTATTTTATTTTAATTAACATATCATATTATTAATTACACCAATAACTTTTCTATCTTAATAACTTTAAGACACATCCTAAGTGAGGCGTATTTTGTTTTTGAATATTGTTTTTTTTATTTAGGTTTTTTCATCTTCTTTTTATGTGTATAATATTCACCGAACTGCTTTAATTTACTGATTCACATTACTTTTTTCTTCTTAGAAACGTTTTAATCTTTTTTCTCATAATGAACTATGAGAAAAAAAACATAAAACAAATGTTTGGAATATTATCAGTTTTTTTATTGTTTAACCGGATTTAACAAAATCCTTAAACAATAAAAATTTGCTAAGTTCTGGCGCCATGTAGACAGGAGATCTTGATCCATTGAAATCTGGAATATGAGATTGTCTGTCTGTCTGTCCAAAAAACGATTGCTTCTATGGTTTGCATTAAACATTTCTTGATTGGTGAACCTATATGGACAGTGAGAGTGACGAAATTGATGAACGTTGTCAATAGTGACCAAAAGTGATCATTGAAGCCAGCCTTGATTCGTAAGCGTTAGGACGCCTTTTTAACTTCTTCCGATTAGATTTCGCACAATGTTACATTGCAAAAACATAGTTCTCCAATCTGATTGGCACATTTATTTATTAACTCTACAGAGACACACACAGAGAGTTGACAAAACATTCATAAAAATAAGAAAAAAGACACATTGATCCGGTCAGGCCAACCCTGCAATTAAGCTTGTCTACAACATTCACGTCGAAACGAAATTATACAAAAAAAAGATTATTAGTTTTAATTAATCTTATCAGTTAAAAATAAAATAAAATAAAATAAAACTGTAACTTTAACTGAAGCTACAGTTACAGCTAGCCATGAGAGAAGTACTATTCTACTGATTCTAATTATTGATTCTGCTAACTGAAGAAAAAACTTAACTAATTGTGTGAAGCAGATGTTGTAATATTATATAATATGTTTTATCAATACTATGTTACCTACATATATATTATTATTTTTCTAATGGATGGTAAAGATCGTGAAGGTAAAAACAAATCGTTGGATCGATGCTGTTTGTTAGCGTGGAGGGAACAATTGAAATAAACGAGAAAAACAGGTAAAGTATTCCTGGGAACGGAGATTTAATGAAAAAAACATACGGAATGAACGAAGATTATAACCAGTGGCGTATTTAATAAATATTTTTATAATTTTCTTTTCCTTTTTTTGTCCTTAAATACGTATTTGTCTTTAATATTTTTCTACATTATTCACATTTTTAATGATACCCACTGATGTGACAGATGTTACTTTTGGCTTTGTGGTACTGTTAGACATGACAGAATGAATGTAAGTTTTTAATTATTGTTGCCTTTGAAAAGTACCTACTGGTAAATAGAAGACCTTTGACTGCAGAAAGAGGTTTTTATTAATACTACTTATGATGGCATCATCCAATTTCTTATTTGAACTGAAAAAAAATTACACTGGACATTCAATATAAAGAATTAGGAAGTCAGAAAAGTCTAAAAGTGTTTATTTACTAAAGAAACTGGATATATGGGTTGTAAACTGATCGGCCGAATAATATCTTACTGAAGTATCTCAGATTTGGTACATTAAGTTAGTAGGTGTATGTCAGGTGTGTTGCTAGTCAAATTATTGAAAATTCATGAGGGTTGCCTGTGAAATTTTGAACCATGTACCTAGAGTAAAATATTCATTTATGATGTTAAGGATTCATCTAAATATGATAATATTTGTTTTCAAAAACATCTTAATTTTCGTTTCCGTCACTGCGCATTCAGACAAGACGAGAATTTATTGGATCTTTTTATCTAGAAGCTCCTTTTTATTTCATTTAAGTCGAGGTGAAAGTTTCTCAGTGGTCCATATAATTTATTTATCTCATGTTGGCACACACATACATACATACACACTCACAGATGACCAATAGATAAAGAACATTTTTATATGCATATTGCGGCATGTTTCATTTGTTTGTACCTCGAGGACTTTATAGACGATAGAGCATAAAGATGGAAACGCATTATTTGATCTTTTTCTGTGTAGCCACCGATAAAGAATTAGTTTCCCACTCTTTTCTATATTTTTTCGAGTGTCGAGTGTGAAAGGCAGGTATTCGTAAAACATCACGTTTCTAAAAGACATTAAACATCTTTCAATTCGCCTATTAGGTATTCCACTCATCCTGAACGTCTCAATAGGATTGTCACGGAGAAGACAAACTCCATGTTAATTGCATGAAAATAGTCTTCTGATTATTGCGATTGGGGGAGGTGCCATGATGTTATAAATAAGATCTTTAATTTTTCAGATATAATTGATATTCAAATTTGATTAAAAAGAGTCACAGTTCTTCTTTCTAAAAGGTCTCCGATAACCTAAAAGACACTCCTTTACAATGTGCTATTCCTATAATATTGCGAGATATTTTGGTTCACACAACTCAAATTCACACAGCACGCAGAAAGTAAGAAAAAGTCATCCTTGAGAAGTGGACGGGAATCGGTAGAGAAAAAATAATTCTTTATTTTCTGAAACGATAAATCATACCTAAATATTATTCTATAACACTTTACGCCAAATAATACAATTCAGATCACTAAAACATGAGTGACTGAATATTGGTCCTTCATTCCCTAAAACATTACATTAAAAGAAATAGTTTCGTCGTTAGGAGAAAGATGTATATTTTTGTATATTGCAATGCAATCATAATTTATGTATAATGAGACTGAAATTAAAATACGTACGCCATTCCATTTATTATTTTGCATGTACGTAAGCTTTGGTTATCATTTGGTATTAAACATAACCCGGCAGAATAAAATTATTATTAAACTACCTACATACAATATTTGTCGTTGGATTCGTGTAACCTCCTATGTGCATTTTGTGTGCTTTTATGGGTATTTATTTTGTTAAACTTTATGTTAATCAAGAAATAAAATGAAATAGGTAATTTAGTTTTACAGTTACTTTATCAGAATGACTCGAGTTTCGACATGTAATGTCTTTTTCAAGCTCAAAAAATTGTAAAACTAAATAATCACATTTCATTTCTTGATCAAGAAAAGTGGAGCACCCGGTAAAAAATTGGTCTCCCACTCTTCTCTGTAAGCTTTCGAGTGTCCTGTAAAAGGCAGGTGTTCGAAAAAATTAAGACATTTTACATCTTAAATTCAGCGATGAGAAATGTTTTGATTGTATAACGGCACGGAGAGGACAGCTTCCATGTTTATTATATGCAGCTGGTCTGCTGGCTACCCCCCTTGTGGAATATGCCGTGATGGTAAAATAGTGGTAGATCAAAAAAAAATCGCTTGACTATGTGTCTGATTCGTTACGTGAAATTTATCTTAGAAATTCTTCTATGCTGTATTGAATTTCTAGGCATGATTCCAAAAAAATCTAAGTTTCATATTTTAAGAACGTGCGAGTTATCACTAATTATCCAAAAAAGTAGAACATAAGAAATTTTATGTTTCTCAATAACTTTTCCCGTTGGGCGTCACAGCTAATAGGCTACTTCATCGCCGGATGCGACTCGACGAGACGAATAATTTGCTATCATATTTGAGAAAATTGGCACACGGGAGGTTTTCTGGATCCACCGACACTATGTAGACTCTCTGATAGTGATACCAACCACTTTCGTAGATATCTGCAAATAAAATAATATTATTATTTACTCTTCGTATGCATGAGTTATTTGAGCAAACCGACCTACTAAAGGCTTCTACTCTAATTCATAACAAAAAAGGATTTAAATACGTGATATGTCTCTATGTAACGCTCCAATAATTTTTATTATGATGACATATTATTTGGCGTAGCTGGACATTGTATACATAAAAATATATCGCCGGTGAATCCATGAAATCTCTCATCTGTCAATTTAAAAAATTCATATATATTCGTATTCATATATATTATGGAAAAAACACAGTTGGTTTTAGTTTTACTTAATATTTAATTGAATAGTGACCTGATTTCGACTTATGAAGTCATTGTCTAGCTAATTAGTTTGATTCATTAGTTTGATAATGTCTACACTTATATGTCTATACTTATAAAGTTTTATAAGTCGAAACCAGGTCAATTAAAACTAAAGTAAAACTAAAGCCAATTGTCAATCAGAAACCTCGATTGGAGAACCATGTCTACACAATGCAACATTGTGCAGAATCTAATCGGAATAAGTGAGAAAGGTGTCCAAACGTTTACGAATTGGCTCAAGGCTGGCTTAAGTGATCACTTTCGGTGTCCATGGACAACGTTCACCAATTCCACCATTCTCACTGTTATGATGTAAGGTCCACCAACCGAGAGACGCTTTATGCAAATCTTAGAAGCAACCATCTTTTTGGGATCTCATTGGTTGCTTCTAAGGTTTGCATAAAGCGTCTCTCGATTGGTGGACCTTACATTGTGACAGTGAGAATGGTTATAATTTTTTATGAGATATCCACGAAAAAAGTACATAATTGAGAGAAATAATATATTATATATCTTACGTGCTGCTTTTTCTTGGATAATTCATGAAAGCTCAAACGTACTTTATAAATGATCTTGTGATTTTTTTCTAGTTATTAAAATGTACGACTTTGTGGAAGACTTCGGTAAGGACTATTCAAGGAATCATATAGCGTGAAGTAAATAATAGAATTTTAAACCCTTCCTAGAATACACCCACACACTCCAGGGTTCGTAAATTATTTAAAATTGATTCTACAATAACGACCTAACCACAAAATTGGCACGGTCAACATAACTATGTAGTTACCCAAATCATTTTTATGTAATATTAATTTTGCAATTTTTTAGTTACTACTAACTTCAACTACACAATCACGGCATATCCCACAAGTGAGGTGGTCAGCGGATTTACCGCATGCAATAAGCATACAGATATTTCTCTCCTTGCCAGTAAAACATAAGAAATTCCTTAAGAAGGCATGACTTACTTATTTTAATTTTTGTATGTTTCCGACATGTAGGTACTAATAAACATTGCACATAAAATTCTAGGTTCTCGTCCAGAAAGCCACTGCCTCATTAATTTGTTTGTATTTTTCTTCTTGTTTTGGCACACTTTTCTATTCATAGATATTCTTATATTTTTCTATCGTTATACTTTTTCAACTAACAAAAAGCGAAGACATTTTGACATCGAAATACAAACTCGGGTACTTTTACTTTAAAGCAGAAAACACCTTCTTATGATATTCTTAAATATATCCATGAGATAATTTATTCGCGTATATTGATGTGAATATAATATTATTTGAATAACTGTAAACTCCAACGGGTATCTCCATCGCGAAAGCATATTTTATATGAAAATATTTGGTGTCACCCACACTTGTGCAATCTGCACATAAATTTTTAAATTTTCATACAATATAATACAAGTTAGACCTACTTATTCCGAACATAATATTATATTTACTATAAAACTGCACCAAATATTATTTCACACACGGCTTCTATCTATTAAGTACTATTATTTTGCAGTATGGCTTTTGCGACGCAAGCCGGGCTTAAAGTAACGAAGTGATAATAAAATTCAGTATGCACTTTTTATTGTTTATAAAAAAGACAAAATGTATTGCATTTGTCGAAATTAATAAAATATTTTTTGAAAATAATTAACCCAATATAAGTTGGAAATTAATTATACCAACATATAGGCTGAAACAAAGCGAGCACAGCTGTACGAGTATAAAATGTGTTAGTTATTTTATTTATAACATTAAAAATACAAAACGACTTACAAAGATGTATTGGAATATTTATATCATTATAAAATATTAAAATAAATATTTGTGTGGTGGATGGACAATTGTATCAGCGATTCTTTTATTAATATTGAATTATGAAAAACGTTCGATTCCCTCTGTCAATCTATTCCGCCATCAAAATATATCTGTTAAAACATGTAAGCACACCTTAATAATTGTCTGTGATAGAATTTTTTGTTTATGGTCACTTTTCTGGTGACATCTTTATAAGCCATTGTGATCTATGTGTCAAACTCTCTGTCACTTCAAACTTCTGCGAATAAACTTTGTTCTCTCCGATTCTACGTGTGTTTTTAACTAAATCCCCGATCACATTTCCCGAAATAGAAGCTGACCTTATTCGACAACATCAGATGACTAGAAAAAAACTTTTTTTTTTATTTCGCAACTTATACAGATAGAAGATTAACATACAATTGTTTGTTAATCACATCATTACAAGTGGAGTGGCCAACAGACCGATTGATAAATACGCAAATCATCATTATCATTCAAGATAGCATGCCTCATCGCTTAACTGAAATTAATGTTAAATGTAGTTATTATGTATGGGATGTTTTACAGATATGTGCCATTTACAGGACATTATTCTAGACCAGGTTCAACTAGTTGGGTAATGCAGTTCTTAACCATATTATTGGTTGTATACCTGATTAATATTTTTAATAAATTGATAAATTAAGAATAAAGTAGGATACCTTTTCTGTACCGGAGACTCTACGGGACACATTTTTATTTATTATTATTTTTTTTTAAATAAACTGCCTTTTGTATTTTAAACTATCAGTAAATTTTTTTTTTATTTTTTTATTTTTAATATCATATAATACACATTAAATACAATTATAAAGTCGCGCCAAATCCATTACAGGATTTGTCGGCGCGTTCATTTTCATATGTAATAACAATATATACGTTATATGCTTATTATATGCTTATTATTATTATGCGTTATATGCTACGTTATATACGTTATATCTTATTAACATATATATGTTAATAAGATAACATTTTTGAAAAAGTTTGCATAAAATTCCAAATATAAAGGTATTGGTAATAAAGGTATTATACCCAATATCGGTTTCATCTTTTATCCTTATATTATTATAGGACCATTGTTTCGAGTTATGAATGGAAAATAGAAACATCAAGCAGCACCTTCCTTGGTACAAATGATATTTTATGTGTTCTTATTTTGAATATAACGAGTGTTATTGGGACTACTTTTATTCAATCTTTTATTTATACCCACCATAACTTTTATTATGGATTTCTTATTCATTTTTCCAAAGTTTTTTTAGACATATTTTTATAGAAAATGGTTGAATGTGCAGGAAGATAGATACTAACGTATTTCACTTGGGTACCTATACTGTAATATCTTAGAAAATAAATCAGCTGAAAAATAAGGGGGAAATCCTATGTTCAACAATAGTTGTAAAAAGGCTGATGATGATAATGAAAAGATAAAGACAATTTCAGAGTTCATCGGTAGCCTGGAGATAGAGTCTCGGACTCGTGAACTAGGGGTCCGTGGTTCGATACCAGGTGCCGGCAAACTCCCCTTTCACGACACAAGCTTTTAGTAGCTTACTGTGAAAGGTGTATAAGGTTGTATTTGGGTTTATAACAAAAACCCAGATATATCTTTTAAAAAAAAAAAATTTTGATTCAGGACTAAGTTAAGAAGAAGGCATAATTTTAAAAGATTCATTAATAGTTGACTGCAAAAGATCTTAAAGTATATAATTTATTTTAATCTAAAATGGGATCGCACTATTTGAACTATCATAAATATCTCATTAAAAGAACGAGTAACAAGATTTTTTGATTTTTCACAGCAAAAATTTTAATGTGAACCTGACCACTATGTTAATATGCCTTTTTTATTATGTATTTTTTTAAATGTTTTATTTACACATAGATACATAATTGTAATCAACTAAAATACAAAAAAATATTAATAAACACTTAATATGAAAGTTCCCTGCATTTTTTCTTTGGTTGTTATTCGGTTTGGATCAAAAAGATCTTTAATATTTTACAACCCTTTCAAATAGATAGAACCTTGCTTCAGCTAGGTAGCTACTAAAGTTTCTGCGTACGTGATCGAATACTGACTTTCTATCTATTTAGCTATATTATGCAATAATAATATTATTCCTAACTGCCCTCTTTCCATCAATTTTATTCCAGATCTACGAAGAATTACTGAACACCCCCACCGATGTATTTCCCCTTATTATTAAACCATGGTATTACAGTAGTTATCATTGGGAATAAGATTGTATTATTTTATAGAAGGTACTTTCTAAATAAACGCGCAATGGTCATGGAAAAGACCAATGCTCAATAGTTTTGAAACGAAAGTATCTCCGACAAAAAAGTTTAGAAAGCATCACATATTTATGAATTTTTATTCTTATGATGCAAGTAAAACGTTGAGCAATAGGTAAATCAATAAAACTTTATCATACTTGGTTTTTATTAAACTGTCTCTAAAAATAATTGTCAATAAGTTTCTAATGCATAAGAATAAATTTCTCATCCATCCATAAATTCCATCATGGCATCTCCCACAAGAAGGACAACCAGCGGACCAACTGCTTGTTAAGAACATGCAAGTTATCCTTTCCGTGACAAAAAATTTAAGATATTTACTCATTCCACATCCCTTAGAATAATTATGGTACAAATATTACACTCTGATCTTGTTTTCACAAAAAAGGTGTATTATGAAAGAGGTGACCATTTACAGACATAACGCTCAAATGAGCGAAAAACAGGTACTCGTATAGCAAGTAACATACCTAATTGCCTTCGTCTCTCGTTTTCTGGATAAAGTCCTCTTCCAAACCTTTGCATTATTCACGATCTTGAACAACACGAACCCACTTTTTTACCACAAATTTGATAATATTATCCACCCATCCCTTTTGAGGTATTCCTATATTTCTTTTATCCTTCCATGGTCTCCACTCCAACAGTTACATAGCAAAGACAAATTGTAAAAGAGATCCAAGCAACTCCAAGAAAGAAAATTGTATAAAAGAGACAAACCATAAAAGAGATAGGTACCGAAGGTAGGTAACTCAGATCGAACTCAGTCCTTTTGAAGAGTCTATCAATAGATGAAAATTGTTAATCCCTAGACTGTTTTGCTTTACCACTGCAGTGTGCGTTAACTTGAAAGAAGGAAAGTATCCATTACTTTTTTACATCGGAACATAACTCCTGCCATATTTTTTGATACTGCCTCCATTCTTTTTACCTTTTCATTTCATAAATATTTACAATTTTTACCTTTATTATGATCTTTACAGTAAGAAAACTTCACATTGGCGTGTAGGGTTTTTGTTATTTAATCCAAATACTATTTTACCGAGGGAGCATATTCAATAGTGTGACCCTGTTTCCTCGCAAATATGCACCGAGTGAAAAAGGCCGCGAGGTTTTCAACCAATTGAGATACTTTTTTTTATATATTACTCTCTCAGTATTAGCCATATCTCAGAGTATTTAGAGAACTTCATATTTGGTTTATATATTACTCTCGCAATATTAGCCATATCTCAGAGTATTTAGAGAACTTCATATTTGGTTTATATATTACTCTCGCAATATTAGCCATATCTCAGAGTATTTAGAGAACTTCATATTTGGTTTATATATTACTCTCGCAATATTAGCCATATTTCAAAGTATTTAGAGAACTTCTTATTTTTTTTATTTATTATTAGCTTATTACTAGCCATATCTCAAAGTATTAAGAGAACTTCAAACTTTGTTTATACCTACATTACTATCTCAGTATTAGCCAAATTTCAAAGTATTAAACGTAGTCAATAGAAACTAAATAAAAAGATTTGCAGGAAAAATCCTGCCTACTCAAAATAATTTATGACAATTTCTTAAAATAAAATACCTACCAATTATGTACATTGAAATTTCTAAATACCTACTTCCTTATTTTGTAATTCTTCGGTATTTTTTCAAGGCATTTGATTTTGAGTTACAAGCCACCACGTAAGATGTTTTGAAGATGATCATTGAATATTTAAGAGGCAGGTTCGTTAGTATAGCCTTTGTGTTACCAAAACCTAGTATGTTGCAGTAGTCTCGTGGCATTCATGAGGAAATTGTGCTACATAATTGAGCAAAAGTAGAAGTACATAGAACCAGGAATATTCTATCGTTCTAAGAACTACTAGATTCATGATTCTACTATCATACAAGGAGAGTTATTATAAAGGTATCTTGCATGAAAGTTGAAGGCAAAATTTCGCTAGATAAATCAAGTTTGATACTTCATATTATAAAATGAAGAGGGTAGCTACATGTTACAATATGACTTACCTACCATTAAAATTTAATGAGATAACTTATTGTAATGTATGAAATGAATGTTGCCATCGGAATATATGTTCATTTTTTTGGGGATGATGTGATGTTAAGAGAATGAACGTTGGTAAATATTGTAATAGCAGTACTAGTTGATCCATTAATTAATAATTTCTTTAAACCAATCATTTATTTCTCAATATTTAAGTGATAAACATAATAAACATATTGTGTTAATATTTATGTGTAAAGGTACTTGCAGATTAATCAGTTAATGTGTATGTATCTTATTATGAATATTGTCCTTGCAACTGTCAACTATTCGTCAATGTTTACTTGTAATGTGTATTTTTTCTCACTCAATTGTTAGATTATTGTGTATTTCATAACAAAGGATTTTATAGTCATTCAGTATATAAATAAAGTAAATAAATAGTAGGAATTTATAAATTACCAGAAACAAGAACAGATAATTCCAAACAACAAAACCTAGCACCCTGACTCATTTACAAAAATGAGGTAAGAAATCTATGAACTTTTGACAGCGATGAATCATCCTGAATGTCTTGATTTTACACTGGCACGAAGAAGATAGCTTGCATGTTTCTTACATGCAGCTGGTCTACTGGCTACCCCACTTGTGGGATATGCCGTGATGGTACAGTACAGTACAGTACTTTTGACAGAACGGTTGGTGAAAGCGGGTGGTGTATCGGATATTCCTTGGGCTCTTTTCGCATTATTATGTAATTGGACATCTTTTGAGATTCTTGTCAACGTTGCTAGCGTTTTACCATACTTTTTTTGTCAGAAGTGCCGAAAAATGGGGCTTCACTTTATTTCAATGAAAATACATACGAGTGCTCCATCTAGTTAGTTAAAAATAAAAATCTTTAATTAAGACATAATTATAACATCTTATTAACTTAACTAATTAATCTTATTAATTGTGTCGGTGCACACGTAGTAGAATTCCATAATAATGCAATTTGAAACAAGTGTTCCTTTCTACTATTGTTTGTTAATTCGCATGACCTTATAAGTCAAAAGACGTCTCTCTGCAAATTAACAAACAATAGTAGAAAGGAACACTTGTTTCAAATTGCATTAAATAATCTTCGTACATGAAAAAATGAGAATTAGATATGGTTTGAAAATTACATTAAAATTTGATTTTCATGTTAATATTGCTTAAATTTTAATAACAGTATTGCCACATTACTACAATTAAATGTTCCTAACTCTTTATGCAAGTCATGGTTTGCTGTTATTTTGTTTTATTAACATTATAAATCTTTTTAATTACCTATCTAGATTAACATTATAATATACGGCTCCATTACTGCCCTCTCGGGGTATCAGAATAGAAAAAAAACTTGCTCTTTTTACTGTAGGGAGCATAGAACTTGATTTATTTTATTGAAAATGTATGGAGATTACATTGTTGTAATGCGCATAACATTTATATACCCTTATTGTGTTAGAGAAAAGAAAGGATTCAATCTTTTTGAAGTTTTAAAGTTAATGATTGTTAGCCCAGTGATCATTTAACATTTTGAAAAAAAGTCATAAATCTTTTTCATGTACCTATCACTAAAATAATTGCACATACTCTTACTCTGTTTCTCGTAGAATACCTAAATCATTTCCGTTAGTGTAAAAATGTTTGAATTAAGTGTGAATGTTTACATAAAGTAATTAAATTTTATTGTTATACTGTGAAATATTAATTAATGTTGTACATTGTGTCTTTTGTTACCCATTGCACTGAAATTGCTGTAAAGACAAACTTTCATTGAGAAAACTTATTAAATTTTGGTGATGAAAAACCCACAGTTGCTCCGTACAAGATCTTAATATACAAACATATTTAGTTGGTACCTACCTACACTAAATGCTTATTTGTCAACTTGAATTATTGATGTTTTCAATTCTCTTCTGGGGTTTAGATTTTTTTTAGAAAAAAATATTAAAAATATTAAATTATACCTACAGTTCCGACGAGTCCCCGAAAAAACAATTCTCCGAAATTTTTGTAAATTTTTGTTATTTCTCAAAAGGCGAATTCGAAAACATCACAAAAAATTACATATATTCAATTTGTCTTTATTTATCCTGAACCTCTAAATCTTGAAACGGCACAGAGAGAACATTTTATAGAATACTAGCTGACCCGGCAAACGTTGTTTTGCCATACAGGTACATTTGCCATAAACTTATATCGCTATTTAAAAATAGGGGTTAATGGTAGAAGGTGAAAATTTAGGTCTGTATGTATTTTTTAATGCCTCACCATAAAAAAAAAATTGGCCAAAAAAAAACGGTCAATTTCTACTATAGGTTAGCCAATAGTCTTCAGATAGAAAATATACCTAATTATATTGATAAACAAAGTTGTATTAATTTTTATTATCTTTCACTGTACGTACACTGTTACAAAATATCATGAGGCATCCAGATATGAGCTGGGGGAGGGGTACAAATTATGCTTTTATATATGTAATGATTTATTACTCTACATACTTGAATTTCATGTCATAATTAAGCATTTCAGTAATAGTGCAATCACTGGAAAAAATGCACCCCCTCGCCCCCATATGACTTCTGTGAAATCTTTAACGGTATACAGTGAAATATAATAAAAATACGTACAAGTATGATCATCAATATAATATATATTTTCGAAATGGGTACTACTGGATAACCTTTAGTAGAAATTGACCAAAAAATCGGGGTGGACCACCCTTTACTTTTAGGACAATGAAAAATAGATGATGGCCGATTCTTAGACCTACCCGATAAGCACACAAAATTTAATCAAAATCCGTCCAGCCGTTTCGGAGGACTATGATAACATACACCATGACACGAGAATTTTGTATATTAGATTGTATTGAAATATTAATAAAAACATTGGTATACTTGTTCCTAGAAAATACTTTCACTTTAAATAAAGCTAAATATGATTTTCAAATATAAAAATAGCAACATTGAAGAAAATATTTTTATCTTGGACTTAACTTCATAATATTTGTTAGCTTTGTGCAAAAAGCAGTCACTCAACTACTTAAGTGCGAAAGTAAAAACGTTTCAAGTTTTGATGAAAACAAAGTATTCTACGGTATAAGTGTTCTACAAGGTGCAGTTTTCATTCAATACATTCACCACTTTGAAAGAGAAACTGACGTCACTTTCAGTACAAATTTATTACTTGCATACAAAACTTTTGTCAAAGAAACGGTAATTTGCGAATTCAAAGCATGACACAAGTAGATGCGATTCTTCATACATATTAATATCAGAAACCTAATAATTGTGAATATAGTCAGTTATCGAAAATTACTTGGAAAATGTCTCCTTATGCTAAATATTAGAATTTTTTAAAGAGTTTTCTTCATCGGTTAACATAAGTATAATTTCGTTATTACTAACCGAAGGTACTTGTTAGAGGTCCATTTCAGGAAAAGACCAAAAAATATTTTTTTTCCTAATCACCTGATGATGAAGTCGAGAGTCTCGGAAAACTAGTAAGCGAAGTTAATAAAATCACTTGGAAGATAACTAAATACTGTGTTTCTTTTTCAATTTATTCTAATTATCAACTTAGATAATATTATTATCTAGGTTACACAAATAATCACAAATGAGTTTTACTAAGTATATTAAAAGTTCTTATTTATTTCCATGAATTTAGATGTAGTTTTACAAAATAAATGTTAACTCAATCAATATACAAGAGAGCTACATAAAACAGTTTGTGAAAATTTTTTTAGGGCATCATAATCTTAACCACCAATAAAATATCCCAAGGCAGAGGTTGTTTATAACATAAGGTTTAAAGTCTTTTAGAGGTTTATTTTCAGTCCTACAATCTCATTTTATCCGGGAAAGTAGTTTTAAATATATAATTTCGAGTGGACACTCTGTATCCTCATATATTTGTTACCTATGCGAGCATAGATATTAATATTCCTTGCTTTGAAGTTGCACTTTCAATTTATTAAAACTGAAGAAATACTTAATAAAGGAAGTCAAAAATGAATGAATATGAAGAGTCCACAGTCACCGCCTCGTCCCACTATACTTCCTCATCTCTTCACACCTCCTCGTCCGACTGTATTGCAGAACATTACTATTATTATTATTTTAGACTAAAAACTATCAAGAACAGAATGAATGGGATAGGATGGAACAGAGTCGATTTCAGGTGAGAATATTATTTTGTAAATATCGTAAATATTTTTCTTCTTGCGTCGAGTCGGTCGATTGGCCGATCAAAGTCAAAAAAGTTTACTACTACTGTTGTACTATCATGGCAAATTCTGCAAGAGGTAATCAGCAGAATACAAAATAAATGCAAACTTTACACTCCGTGTCAACAAACAATTAAGACATTCATGATGGGTGACAAACCTCATTGCTGAATTTAAGGTGCAAAAAAATTCTTTATTTTTTCGAACACCTATCTTTTACAGGACACTCAAAAACTTATGGAAAAGAGTAGGAGACCAATTCTTTTCAATCCAGCAGGAAGATCTTGGACTTTTAATCGGTAAACCTGGAGTGCATTTTTTCACTGCCAATTTACTCCACGGCAACGATACAAAATATTATTTTAAGATATATTTCAAATGAACTACTGCTAACCCAGATTTATGTTTTAAAAACAGTTGTTTAATTGTCATATTGTTGTTGCAGTAAAGCAATAAATTATTTTCAATTACAGGAAGTAAAATTTATAATTTGATAAAAAAAACCTTTTGAGTGATAAAAAAAAGGTTATTTATATTCGGTTAGGTAGCAGATCTGCATGAATGTGAAGGAAGCGAAAGTTATGTGCAAGGACAGGTCAAATTTGCGTTCTGTCCACTATACATTCTATATTATTATTATTATATTATTATTATTATATTGGATGATTTATTCGGCGCCGTTTAATGAAGTATCCATCTCAAGGGCGCGGGAAACTATGTTGGAAGAGCGAAGTCTTCAGCTTGCTCCTGAACGTTGTAATCGGCTGGTTTTTACGGAGGTCCTCGGGGAGTCGGTTCCAAATGACGGGTCCTGCGACGCCGAAAGCCCTATCATAGAAGCAGGACTTGTTTGCTCTGTTGTTTTCGTCCAGCATGTTGGTGGATGTCTTAGCTGAGCGTAGAGGTCTACTTGCAGGTGTTTTGAGAACACAGAGTTCAGAAAGTGACTGAGGTGCCATTTTGTTCAAAGCTTTGTAGACTATAAGGCACAGTTTGTATTGAACCCTTTCACCTGCTCTTAACCAGTGTAACTTTTCCAGCAAAGGTGTGATGTGGCAACACTTATCTTCGCGGAAAATAAGCCTTGCAGCGCTATTGAATGCCATTTGTAGACGATTCAGTTGAATTTGCGGCAGTCCTACATATAGTATATTGCAGTAGTCAAGTCTAGAGATTACAAAAGCAGAGATTAATGTTTTTATGCTATCAGGAGTGAGGTTTTTCGACACGGAGCGTATTTCGCGGATGTGGTAAAATGCAGAGCTCACCGTCTTTGAGATTTGGGATTCCATAGACAGTGCGCTATCGATTCGTGCAAGTCGTTCTATACAAGGGATAAGGCGTGTGGGGATAGATACGGAACAAATGCAACACTTTTTTTTATTTTAAAATGTCAATCCAGTCCAAAATATTTCAAAAACATGTTAACCAGTGCTAGAAATAAAAAAATCATCATCATCATCGCCCTCAACGCTCCTCTCGGGAGCACAGGGCAGAAACCAGCCTCCTCCATTCAGAGCGTCTCTGTGCCAATTGGGTCACCTCTTTCCACGACATTCCTTACGCTCTGATATCGTTGCCATAGGAACGGTGTATTGTGAAAGAGGGACGCCCGGGCCTACGGAACCCCTGCGGACGGAAAAACAGTGCTCTTTTTGGCCAACTATCATTAGGCATTCTCAAAACATGTCCCAGCCAGGACCATCGTCTCTCCTGTATTACGGAGATTACAGGTCTCTGCTGGGTGCGCCGGCGCACAGCATCATTTGTAACATGTTCATACCATCTGAAATCCAAAATCCTTGACTACATCCTTAAAAAAATTACTTGACTTCTAATGTTTTTTTTTTATAAAATAACAAATTTAAAAATAAAATTGTTACTTATCTGAAAAGCTCCTGCACAAGACAAAGAAGTAGATGAATAGTTTACATAATATATATAGCGGTGGTGGGACAGAGAGTTAGTCTAGGTGAGGATGAGGAGTGATGCTAAAACTTTAATAATAATGATTTTAATGATTATTATTTCAAGCATTCCGCTTGGTAGATATTATTCTTATGAATATTCAAGTGGTGCCATTTTGAATTTTAAATTCAAGAAGCTCATACTATGATACAAGGCACACAGTTACCTCAAAAGTACTTTTGTATCCATTATTGATAATAATAGTTATTGGCAATTTATTTTTACTATCACATCTCCCACAAGTGTGGTGTGATAGCCTACTGGTTAGATTATTTATTTATTTGTTCTTTTTGTACATCATTCCTATTTCCTACATCTTTGACATGGTAAACGCTACTTTTGGGGATAAGATTTGTGAACTTTGGCGGATATGTGTATTTTTATGTGTTTTTACATTTATTTTAATTTTTTTACATTTTCACATTTTTTTAAACATTTGTTAATTTTTTAGCATTTTAAGTCTTCCTGTATCTTTTAATTCCATGAATTACCTCAAATTTATGTTTATTTGATTGGTAAGAAAGGGATCTTAATTGGTTTGCTCATTGTGATTTTTTAATGTTTGTGCTTGTTTCAATTGTTTTATCCATACAGAATAAATAAAATAAAAATAAAATAATCATTTAATCAAACAATACCAAATTTTAAATACTAGGACGATATGCAGTGGCGAGAACCATCAAGTGATTTCTTCCATCTAACCATGACACATTGACTTATACCTAGTTAAAACGAATTACTTATAATACTATTAATACAATAACAAAAGAAAAAAAAACAAAATATAAAACGATATTAGTAATAATATAAAATATTTACAGCGCGTAATAAATATCAGGGCGTTCTCTTCATGTCAATAACTAACAAAAAATTCAGAATTAATGACGAAACTCAACCATAAATGTTTAAAAACAATCAGATATCTCGATTGGAGAACCATGTTTACACAATATAACATTGTGTAAAATCCAATCGAAAGAAGTGAGTAAAGCGTCCCAACTCTTACGAATTGGCTCTAGGCTAGCTTAAGTGATCCATTGTGGCAATGAGAGTGGTGGAATTGGTGAATGTAATCCATGGACACTGAAAGTGATCACTTAAACCAGCTTAGAGCCAATTTGTTGGCGTTGGGACGCCTTTCTCACTTCTCCAATCGAGATATCTGATTGGTTTTGTCATCTGCACGTTGTACCCAAATCAGGTTAAACAATAAAAAAATAGTAAATATTCTAAACATAAATGTTGAACAAGGGATGGGATATGCCGCAATGGAATGGTCAAATGCCATATGGAAAGACCCTGAAAGACGAAGATGTTATTTTATTTTTTGCTTACCTATTGCTAAGTTATTTACTAGGAAGATTCGAAATGTTCGTAAATATGAAGACATTTTAAATCTGAAATTTAGCGATGAGATTTGCGAATCATCCTGAATTTTTTGTAGGCACGAAGAGGATGGCTTGCATGTTTATTACATGCATTTGGTCTCCTAACTACCCCACTTGCGGTATATGTCGTGATGGTGTAGTATTAGTGTTTACTAGGTAATAATAACCAGTAATGAATTCACCTAGGGATAATAAAATAAAAATTCGCTTTTCAAAAACCAGTTTAATGAATAAGGAATGAAATACAAAAGTTTTCGTATTTTTCGTGGAGTCAGCTGACTACACGTGTTGACTTTTTTTTTATTAATTTTATCTTATATTCAAATTGTAAGTCAAAGATATCAAAAAGATATTATCATTTAGTAATTGGAAATTATTCTTCAGCTGATTAAAGATTATGAACTTAAAATTTTAGATATTTTTAATTAAAATAAATATATAAGGATCCGATATGAATATTTTAAAAGAATAAGTGAACATTATATTTCATTATTTTCTGTTAGTTTTCGAGTGTGATATAAAAGGCAAATATTCGAAAAACCCCACGTAGAAGACAGTCGACATATACAATCCAGCGACAAATAATGCCACACATCCTGAATGTCCTAATTTTCTACTGTCCCGGAAAAGACAAACTGCACGTGTATTACGTGCAGTTATTCCGCTGACTACTCCACTTGTGGGATTTGTTGTGGTAGTATAGAAAGTGTATGCCAACTGCGTTTTACTTTACATGATGTCTCTTCGGCTGAAAAATGATGCTAAAATTGCGTTTCCAGAAGTATATAATACCTATAAAAAAAAATTCTAAAATTTATCAATCTACATGAACCATCATGTTATCTTCTATAAGTGGTATCAACTAATTCCATATAATAAACACGCAAGTCGTCATCTCCATGCCAGTAAAATGAGACGATTAGGTTTTGTTTTAGTAAATGTTCGTAAAAATTTTGAGATTATCGTAAAACTGTTGATTTGGGTGATTGGTTCACAATTGTTTAAAACGTTAAATATTCTTGGTCACTCATTAAATCATGATATAAAAATTCATAGCTTCTACTTGTTTACCTATTATTGTAAAAATTAAATCAAATTATTTATGTGAAAAATTCACAGTACATAGTGTGTATAGCAATTATATCAAATTCAAATATTTTATTGAGATAATAACAATAAAAAATAATTATATATACAATAAACACAATTATACAATTCTTTATAATATCTGGGTTTTTTTACCCTCAAAATTGAGCAGAGCGCGTGCTTTGAGGGGTAACATTAAGATCAGAACATTTAGAATGTCAATAGTTTTTTTTTATTATATTTATTTCATTTATTTATTTATTCTTAACTGTACATGGATTGGAGAGCAAGAAAATACACATGAAAACTAACACAAGTAATTAACGTTGGTATAAAATACTGTTAATTACAAAAACTTTCTCCCTCCTTCTGTTTTTAAGAAAAACGTAGGGTGTAAAAAGTAGCAGAAAGGAAGAAATTATTAAATAAATAATAATTTTTTATTTATGTTTTGTTCCAGGTTGCACATTAGGGTGGAACGAAATTTTTTTTTCTCGAATTTTGATTTGGAATAGTTGTATTTAGTTGCCTTTTGCCATCAATTGCCTGCATTAAAAATATAAAAATTATCAGACAACGGTAAGAGCCCCCGAAAAGACATCGAATATTTACAAAAAGGACAATTTAGGGGCTATTTGCGCGGCCTACAAAACAATACAGAACTTATTAAAATAGGTTTATTTTATTCAAAAACATATTCAAATATAGTTAACTAGCAGTTGCAATCAAATATTTCATCATTTTAATATACTTTGGTACTGGGACAGTTGAGCAAAGTGCGGGACAAAGCGGGGGCAGCACGCTTCGATCTACGAATTTGCAGTGTTTCGTTTCAACTAGTGTCGATAATATTGTCTCAAGGTGGAAGGTAGCCCGTCAATTATTTTCACCAGTAGGTACTAGTTGATGTACCTACGTTTTTTAAGTGTATAAATATGACTTCTACAAGACAAAAGTTAAAATGTCCGATATTTGGTGAAAGTGCAGAGTTCAAGGAGAATATCCTACTTACGTATGAGAATGTTATGAAATTCTTTGAATGGGTTCGACAAGACTTAAAAATAAAGAACAACACCACAAAATAACCTACATTTTTGGAAAAGTGCCGAAACAGTTGAAACAAAAATTGAAGAATTAGGTATGAATAAAATCTTCTATTTCAATTGTTACACACAAACGAGTTTTACAGTTACTTAAAAAATATCACTCAAAATGTTTGGATTTGATTTGTTTGATTTTGTTTGAAATTTGTAAAAGTCTTTGAAGAAACTAAAGGAAAGAAAGGTAGAAGAATTCAGAGTACAAAGTGCAAAGCTTTTTGACATAGCTGCATGTAAATGTAAAGAATTTGTAAACTGTACTTGTTTGAGAGAAAATAAAGTGCCAAAAGAGGAACAAATATTTTTAGAAGACCAACGCACTAACAGACAAATGGTTTTATGAAGAACGGATCTTATCTAGAGTAAAAAATTGCAAAAAAGAAGATTACGTGCTCTTAAACAAGAAATCAGGCATAATTCAAATACAAGAATTAAAGAAACTTCCTTTTCTTTATATAGGCTAAATAGATCTGAAGTTAGTTCTAATGTTGACCTTCCTTCTTGTTCGTCGGCCGCAGATGGTCTTGACACCGCGATCAAAAGCCTATAAAGCTCACGGATGCTAGTCTTCATAGTTTGACGATTGTATGCGATAGATACGGAGTATCAGACCGAGCTGCGGCGGTTATCGTATCATAAATGTTCTATATTCTGCTTCTGATGCTGACTCTGAGGCACAGTCGACTAACGTCGTGGGCAGGATGAAACTTAGAAGAATAAGGCAGAAAGTTTGCGAGCAAATTTTAACAGAAGAAAGAGTAACAGAAATTCCTGACTTATATTTTGATGGAAGGAAAAACCAGACGGCTAAAACTGTTTTAAAAAGATCGAAGAGATTTAAAGTGATTGTACAAGAGGAACATGTTTCGATTATTAAAGAACCAGGTTCTGTTTATGTTGGGTATGTGTTTCCAACATCGGGCAGTGCGAGAAATATTGGAAGAGCTATCCACGGCTTTTTGACGACTGAAAATATATCACCAGAGAGTATAATGACTGTTGGATGTAATGGAACAACCACAAATACAGGGAATGTGGGAGGCGTGATTGTTTCTTTAGAAAATAGACTATCTCAACCATTGCATTGGATAATTTGTCTCTTATACGCCAATGAGTTGCTATTGAGTCTTTGTTTTCCTATTTGGATAGCTCTATAGCAGGATCTAAATCATTTGCAGGTCAAATTGGTATAGCATTAAAGATGGTTCAAAACATTTATGGAAACTCATTAACAGCACTAGCTATCTGTCGAACGAATTGTTAGCGATTGTGGACCCGGTTTTATTTCGGAACAGTTACTTTGCTCATCCAGAAAACTTGTTGTTGAGTACGATAACAGATACGCGTAAGCACATTAGAGAACTAGCTGCCAGACGCATTTTAAAAGCTCGTCAAGTGAATAAAAATTCTGTTTCGCGCATGTTTGAGGTGCCAAAAGTGGACTTAAATGCAAGTTCTTACATAGACTTGATAAACTGGCAACAAAATAAATACGAAATCTCAATACTGATGAATATTTCCGATAAGCAGTTACAACATCTTATTGAAAATGGAGGAGAATCGTTTTTGGAGTTAATGAGACTGCCTTACCACACCCAAGCTGTGGAAAGATCAGTAAAAGATGTGATAGAAGCAGCTCTACGTGTATGCGATAAGACAAGAAGATAGGGTTTTGTAAAATCTAATTTAGCGTCTCGAAAGCTCATGCCAAAGTTTGAGACGAAAAAGGATTTTTGTTATGAAAAATGACGTTATTCAAACCGACACAACTTTCTGAAACTGTGTATATTTTTAAAATAAATGATTCTATTAACTAAAATATACTTTTATCTTATCATATAAATGCATAAAATATTATATTTAGTTAATATTTTGTTAATAGGGTGTACTTAACAAAGCGTCTGTAAAAACTTAAAAATTGAAATTTCAAGTCTATGGCGGGACCTCTTGCTGTTGAGCTAGAACTTCCAAATTAGTGGGTGTTATTTACAATTATATAAGGCAACTTTTGCCTGGTATTCCAATTCGATATTCGAAAAAAAATTTTTTTTCATACAAAAGTGTTCCACCCTATTGCACATGTCAAATATTTTCTCAAACACAAGACAATGATCGAGGAACATTCACAAGTCCCGACTATCCCAAGAGCTATCCACGAGGTATCGATTGTCTCCTATACACATTCATCGCAGCTCCTGAGCAAATTGTGGAAATCACTTTTGCAGACTTTGATGTTCGCAAAACGCATTTGGAGTAAGTGATTGTTTTGAATAATTCAAAAGGTGTATTTATTTATTTATTTATTTATTATGAGGTGCATTTGTGTTTATAATCACGACTTCTCCTACAAGGAGCATAGCCAGTTCACTAAACCCATATAACATACCTGTCTACGAGTCGTCTTCGCATGCCTTAAACGATGAACCATTTATGACGGTGACAAATTAAATTCTTCATTTCTGAATTAAAGATATTTATTATATCTAACATAAATAATAATTTACTTTATTGCAAAAATAAATTTGTTAGTCGTTCAAAGTCGTACATATTTCCTTGATGCAGTGTCTCCCAGTAGGCAATCTTATACAACGTTTAGTAATAAACATGTTTTAGCATAAATTGAATTTAGGTAAAGTCGAATACATCATACGTGATGTCTTAGGAAAAAACCTGTCCTTAACAAGACACTTTCAAGACAAAGTTATTTATCTAAAAAGTGAAAGACCGGCTCGTAGTAAAAACGTAGCCAAACTACACAAGAGCTACGAAAATTGACATTTTCTCGCAACGTTGTCTATATTGGAACGTAAACGTAACGCTAAAATGTGTTTTTACTACGGGCCCAATTCTATTCCACGGGTTTCACGGGACTATTATTAACTTAATGTATAAAATGGATTATTTTCATTTTGGGGGGCACTCATAGAGCTTTGTCCCCTTGACTCGACCACTTGAAGACCTCTGCGCTCTTCGAAATTGGCCGTGAATAGATTTACTGAGCCCATATAGCCGGTAAGTCTAACTTCTATGAGAGGGCCTTTGGTGTTGTTGGACCAGTTATGTGGAATCGCCTACCGGTGCTATTGAGAGATAGTCAGAAAGTCACTAGCTTCAGAAGCAAATTAAAAACTGAACTTTTCACTGGCGCCCTTGAGACGGTCTAGGGACTGTGAAACGGCGTCAAAAAATAGAATAAAATCATCCAAAATCATCATCATCATCACTCAAGGTCCTCGGAATACGAAATTTTACTTTGCTTGAAAACATAAACATAGAAAATGAACAAACCTTCATGAACCCAAGGGAAATAAAAATTTACGGTCCTATTATCTTTCAAACTTTATGGTTAAGTAAGTGTAGTAAATAATAATATTTCCAGAGTAAATTACGAGGATATCTATAGAAGGTAAATTATATTATGATGTATTTATGTACGTAAAATTTATCTAGGGTAAATTAATTATTTACACAGGGTCAACACATTGTAAAAAAGTCCTATTGTCAAGACAATATTGGGTACACCATTGTTCCCGGAATACCACACTTCCCTTTTCTAAGTACAGAAACGCCTCAGTTTTCGTTTTTATCGTTTTTATTTCACTGTAAAATGTATATCATTTTTCGCTACATTCCGTGGATTTCATTAGTGATTTTAAAATACGCAAAGAACGGTAAATCTCATTACTTTGAAGAATGATCATCACCATCAAGTCGCTTCCCTTTCGGGGTAGCCAAAAAGGTTCAAGCACTACATAACACTACTATCCTTGCACTTTTCGAGTATTTGATGATGTATAATATGAATAAGTGTAGGTACCTTGAATAGTTTCGTACTAATTAATAACATAAATAACTTGTATTGTAAAATATACTTTCTACTCATGTCCAAGATTCCACCATCGGGCTTCCAAATCTATACCTATGTCCAAATATTGGACAATAGCATATTGCTTGGACATTCACATACTGTGCTTCACTCATTCATTTTTGTTACAACAATCAGTCACTTTTCTCTTCCGATAACAACATTTATGGTGCTATCTAAATACATAACATACACTACTCGTACTAAGTCTCTATGAATTATTTTTATAGTTTATTCACATTTGTTCCTACATATGATCTTACTGCCAGACGTCTTTTCTCCTGTACTGGATATAAGCATCTTCTCCTCCGTGATTTTTGATCTCAAAGGACATGAACTCACTGCTTTCCCTTCACCTGGACATTGTCATCAATTCATATTTTGCGATGTCTTCCTACTTTTTCTTTTACCTTCCTATCCACTGATTCATAATATGACCGAAATATTACCAGTCTCGGACATTTGGAGTAAAACAGGGATAGCATGTATTTATACCCACAACCTCACATCAGTAGCAAAGCAGATAATATGTTTTATTCAGTATTCCGTATATCTACCTAACTAATCCCAGCTGACCGACCCATGGCCTACTGTCGTATAACATTATAAATTGTATTAAGCTCCGTGATCTTGGGAAGGTGTTTGCTAATTAGACTTAATTACCTGTGAATACCTCCACAATCTTCTCTTCTTTTATTCCTCTCATTCCAGTTCTTTCCAACCATATTATTATTAAATTACGAGGGTCAGGGGTTCGATAATTTGTTGTTTCTTTTTTTTTTATAATTTCATTATTAGGTTTTACCTTTATTTATTTTTTACAACCACTTTACTTTCTTTCAAAGGTTGTTTTTCTACTTCAACCACAATTGCTAGGAGGGTTAAGCAAATTAATAAAATTCCATCAATTATGTATTCGTTCCATTCGTGGTTAGATGGAAGAAATCACTATATAGTGATAATCTCGCCACTGCACATCATCACAATTTTTTTTTTGTGTATATTGCTATATTTTATTTGTTATATGAATGATGATGTGCAAGAAGAATAAAATAAATAAATTAAGTTGCTGTTTTTTTACTTCATTTTCCTGAAATAATAACAAATAGTAACCGGTAACATTTTATAAATATTTTTTTTTTTTTTTTAAAAAGATATATCTGGGTTTTGTCATAAACCCAAATACAACCTTATACACCTTTCACAGTAAGCTAAAAGCTTGTGTCGTGAAAGGGGAGTTTGCCGGCACCTGGGATCGAACCCCGGACCTCATGTTCATAAGGCCGAGACTCTACCTCCAGGCTACCGACGAACGAACGAACGACGAACGAATATATCGCTCTGATTTTTTTTTCACTATTATAAATTAGATTGAAAAATTAGAATTAGAATGATCCAACTCAGTGCTTTAATCAAAACCTTTTAGGTATTTTTTGGTTATGATTATGTGGCATGTTTTGATTTCGGAGATGTTTTCCATTTGCAGACATTTGATTTTGATTAGTTTCAGCCTTGCCCCAAATTTAACAAAGATAGCATGTCAAGGGTCGGACTATACATCCATCTTAAGAAGGCTGCGAGAAAGTAAAATATGGAAATTCTCTCTGATGATTTCTCGCTAATAACTGATTGGACACTACTCAGTATCAATGATATATCCATGCAACCAGTTAAACAACACCAAAAACCTTTCCGAAGAAGTTAAACCTGCCACTCTATTAGGATCAGCAATTCGATTCCTGGAAAATGCAGATGAATATAGAAGTTTACAAACAAATCCGTTAGAAATTATGGAGAGCGAAACTATAGAAAAAATCGTCATCACCAATAATAATAATAATAATAATTTATTCAAATAATATCGTCTTTACATTTTCATTATAACACAGTTGAACATACTTAATACAATCATAAAAAAAATGTCTTCCACACTAGCCATAGGGCTGTGTTGTGGCAGAAATACCAATGAGATATAAAACAATAGAGTTTTTGAAGTTAGCAAAAATAAAAAAAGAAAGCTAAAACCTTATAATAAATTAATAAAAACATCTAGTCAAACAAAATCAATTATTTACAAACATGTCTCAACAATACGGTCAATTACAAAAATAAACACACACCAAAATACAAAGATGGGTCAGAGAATAATCTAGCAATGTCAATGAGTGAAATCTGTCTGCGAATGAGTCATTATTGGCTGTTTTAGTATCTTGGGTTAGTAATAATTGTCATGAACGTCAGTATATTAGTCTTTAATAATGAGATGGTGAGTTATTTAATGTTCACGCCAGTGCACTGGGTTTCGCAATGAACCCTGAATGCCGGCAAAAGTCAGTGAATGAGCGAGTCAATAGGTTAGCGGCTGATTCAACAGTGTGTTAGTTTATTAGTTCAGGTAAAAAGCTATGTATGACAATGAGTGAGTTCGCGGGCAAATACGCGAGTGAGCGAATGTGCAATTGAAATAGCACAAACTACTTGAGATTGCTTATCATAATACATTTTTCGGGAATTTTCATAGCGATAATTTCAATAGATTCTCTTTTACCTTCCGAAATAAAGATAAAAATTCCCAACATTCCTAAATAAAGATAAAAATTTCGGATAGACATTGTAACTACACTTTGGTTATTAACATAACACGTCGAACGGATCGAGCTTTTCCCAAACTTACATATGAATCTTGTATTATGTGTTCTAAAGTTCTCTCTGCTTAAGCCAGCTGGGAAACGGCATGAGAGTATAGGTAGAGATATAAATAGATATTATGTTATTTTGATTACTTATGGGACACATTATGGACTATGATAAAAATAGATGAATAAATATAATATGTTTTACAATAAATGCATCTATTAATAGACTGGGCATAACATTAATATAAAGAACACTTTTAGATTATGATATATATTCACATTAAACAAACATACATTAAATCATGATATTTTCACAATGAATATAATATGTAGGCATTATCGCTATTGTTTGTTTTGCACATAGAGCTGCATGCAACCATTTCAATTTCACAGAATTAGTGTTGCATTTGGAATGAGGTCACACACAACAGTGAAATAGTATTTGTAATAGTTAAAATACTACATATACAGGTTCCGGTAGATACAACTTTCGGAGAATCGTTAATGAAATCAGAAACGTTAGTGAAAAATATCTTTTTTATTTATCTGCACTATTAATTTTTATTTCTGTATACAATGATGTTTCGTCTCTTGATGAAACATTTTCAATAAAAGTATTGATAATAGTATTGATAAGAGATGAAACAATATTGTATACAGAAATAAAAGTAAATAGTGTATATAAAAAAGTAAAAGTTTTTTAATTCATTTAATATGGGTAAACAAAAAGTAACGGAATACAATGAATAATTTATTACGTAAAAAAATATATTATACATAAATATATTGAAAAGACAATGATTTGTATGGTCTCAAGCTTTCACGAGCAGCGTCACTAAAGAAATGTTTTCTTCAGGGCTGAGTGGCCATGGTTTTTTAGGACATTTTATATCCCTGAAGATGCCCGACACAGTTGTGGGTAAAACTTTGAGACATAAATTGCCCTAGAGATCACGGCCACTCAGCCAGGAAGAAAACTTTTCCACTACGACAATTATTGTCTGAGTAAGTAATAATAATAATAATAAAGATAATTTGTATTTGGCGCCGTTTAATGATCCGTGACCATCTCAAGGGCGCCATGGCTTTTCTTGAAAAGCAGTGTTTTCAGCTTACTCCTGAACGTTGTACAAACGTAAAGACATAAAAAATCATATGTCACAAGATCAATTGATCATGAAATGTCATATCATTATAAAATAAGATCTATTGGAAAGAAGTTTTGAATTTTATTTGTGTTAATTTTTTTTTTTCTAATTGAGGTTGTTAAACGATACATCATCAACTAAAATGGCAAGATTTTAAATACGAAACTTCGTTGTTAATAATACAACTCTAACAGTTTTTACCATGTTTAATTTTTAATTGGAACGGAGAGATCGGCTGGCATTTTTATTGCATGTAATTAATTCACCAACTATAATGATTTTGCAATAAGCGTTGCGGTATAGATAGACAGTCTTGACTGAAAAAAATCGTCACAAACATCACATTAAAAGTGGAGAGTTCTTTCAGCATAATCCTGTGTTTGTAATAATTATTCGTACAAACAATAACTCAGTACTCCAAAGAACAAGCCTAGCTATGTGTAATATTTAACGTAATATAATTCAGAAATACCTATATTATGACGTGATATAAATATGTAGGCCAGTATCGAATCTCCACTGCGAAACGCAGGCTACAACCGCATTTCGCATAAGTTTATGTTGAGTGCAAAACTGATATTATACGAAGATCCCTTTCGACAAGCCGAACGATCTTATTTCACAATAAACTTGTGGCAACGATATTCAAGTTTAAGCAATGTATGTTGTATAAAAATATAATTCAAATGACACAGAATCGTTCTACGTAAATAAAAGTTCATTCTCTATGGTCGTAACAAAAATATTAAAAAATCGGAAGAAGAAGATAATAAACTGACGTAAGTAGATCTTGTTGCGAAACGCATTTGAAACCTCAATAATGACGTCAACGAAAGAACAAATTTCGAACGTTTTCTCGAAATTCCGAGAGAGACTAAGGCTCGTATTCTAAAACAACACTGTGAAGTCTCATAGTCTAAGTGATCACTGTGCGTGGAATTTTGTATTCTAAAACATTACTTGACTGGCGTTGGTAACTATGCATTATTTTAGAAACGTCAAAAGCCAAGTGTGGTCGAGAGGTGTTTTAACATATGCGTAGTCTAGCTGCTGTCATTATCAACACGTTGTTTTGCTATAATATTTTGTTAATGAACATTATGTAGTATAATTTACTCCATTTATAATAAAAAAAATATGCCTCATTACGAAAGTGAAGACGTATTTGATGAGCGCGTGAACGAAATTATTGATAAACCACGATATTTGTCTCGTCGCCTTGTGAAAGAGCGGCAAAATCTATTCACAAACTATAATGGTTCTTCTGGACATTGATCTTCCAATAAACCATTCATCTTTTGAGATGAATCGTAGCAGCGAATGCTTAGCTTTTAGACGAGCATTTGGTCTACAAATTTTTCTTACTACTTACTATACTATACCCTCACGCCGTGTCCCAAGTGGGGTAGGCAGAGAGAACGGAACGCCATGTTGATCTATCCTTACATACTTCTTTCGCTTCCTCTACATTCATCCAGTTTTTTATACATGCACTCCGATTCCTCTTAATTAACACGCGACCGTCCTTGAGAATTTGGTCCACGTGGTCAAACCACGTAGTTATTGGACGTCCGCGCTTTCTCAGACCCCCTCTTTCAGATAAATATAACGTCTTCGTCAATCTTACATCATCCATTCGCTCCACATAACCAAACCATCTCAATTTATTTACACGCATTCTATCCACAACACTCCTCTTGCATCCACTCATTCTTCTAATATCTTCATTCCTCACTCTATCACGCAATGTTTTATCTACCATTCTCCTTAGTGATCACATCTCCACAGCATTTATTCCACTCTCGTCCTTCAGCCACGTCCAAGATTCGTTTGCATACATAAGTGTCGGTACGAGAATGGCGTTGTGCACCAGTATTTAAGCCATGTTTGACACATTGCTATTGCTAACAATAGATCGAAGTGCACAGTTTACTTTCGTTCTTTCGTTCACTTTTCTTTTTTCAATGTCCCTATCATATCTACCATCCCTCGCAAACATACTTCCTATGGAATCAATGTAAGAAGAAAAATACATTTGGTTACAACCGACTTAATTTATTATAGTAATTAAACATATAGAAGATAGATAGATAAGACATTAAACATATAAAATAAAGACATTTATTCAATCTTTTTGAAAATCTTCATTTTCAGAATATAAAATGAAACTTTTTATTGAAATTATCAAATATTTATTTGAATTGTTCAACATTGTATACTCTTTCTTTCTTTCTTCTCTTTTTTTCCGGCAAGACACCCGACATCGAGTATTATTTGTATTGTATATACCTACTCATTCAAAGAAATATTTGTTAATTTGAATAAGTTTTATAAAAAAATAATATAACAGTTACAAACAAAATAAATCTGAATTGAGAGGACAGAGAGCATTTATTAAACTCGCTGTTGGATCAGGAAGAGGAGGTCCACCACCTGTTTTCGACACCTCTTCGCATGTGCCGATAAAACCTTCCTACGCAACGACTTCATATTCTTCCAGCGCCTCTTGAGTTGGAGGTCGTTCCTTTTTTGAGTTAGGGCGGACGAAGTATATTATGCTCGGGATACAGCTTTCCAGGCATCTTTTTTTTACTGGATGTTTCTGGAATTGGTACTCATGGTACTCATATCTTCTATAATTTTATGTTGAGCGACGATATACGTAAGCAATGGCTTTTCTGACGCAATTTTTCTGTAAAATAAAAGATTTATGTTATAAATATACATTATAATAATTATCTTGTAATAGGCAACTAACTGTATCACCAATAGCAAATTCGACATTGTTGAAAGTAATTTTAGTACAACGTAAAACCTTCAATGAACTTGTACCAATAGTTTGTTCCACACATTAAATTATATTTAATAATTTACTATTATTTAATAATATATTTGATTAATAAATGACAAATTACTTGGTAAATTAAATTCACGAACAGCGCCCGTATTTATTTTAGTTTAGGTAAATAAAATAATGCACTTTTTGCAGCTAGATTAGTAATCTGGTAGATAATATATTTACTTAAAATATGTAATGTCTTGTAATATATTTAAACATTTACCTTTGAATAGTGTTTTCCACTTTAATAACAGCGAAAATAAGGCACAATATTATAACAAACACAAAAAAACGTCCAAAATAATGAAATGTCAGATAGGCGCCGATTATAATGAATGCAGTAATTAATCACCGATTTGCGAATTGACCAATCACTAGCAGTGTGTATTAGTAGTAGTGAGTGCACAGATATGTATTTGCCAAGTGTTGTTCTAGAATACAAATCTATCAGTGTTTATTTCGCACAGAGAAATATTTTTACTTAGCGCAGCGTAGGCGGTCGCTATGTCTAAGTATTGTTTCAGAATACGAGCCTTATACTTTTAATGGTTGTGGGATATAATTAAAATAACTTGCACTCATTGAATCACAAATATCAAGATTATTTTATTTACTTTGGTTAAAAGAGTTGTCTTTATTTTATATCTGAAGAAACGGGTACTAGCACAATCGTAAGTATTTGCGAAATCGCACCAAATATGTGTTAATTGGGTAAATATTGTTGTCCAAATGTATAAATAAATTTACTCTAACAATATTTATTAACCCAATTTTGTTATCACATAATTATTATGGACTATCATAATATTATCTAATAACCTTTACTTATTGTTTGTATCGCACTATCATGTTTTATCAATACAACAATATTGTTAGATTTATCTATATAAATAATCATGGCACCTATTAATATTACAGATTGTATTCTCAGTATCATAAAATAATAAAATTCAAAATATGTTACGGGGTTGAAGATCTTTACATTCATCCTGTGAGTTCTCTTATATGTACTTATCTAGTAAATGAGTTTATATCGGATAAATACGAATACTCATAACATTTTGGTTAAATGGAAGACATCACTTAAATACTGATATTAACGTAAATTCATATCATCGCATTTTTAAAAGAAGACATCACTTAAATACTAATATCATTTAAATACCTACTGATTGTAAGGTGAATTCATATCATCACATTTTTAAAAGAAGACATCACTTAAATACTGACATCATTTAAATACTGATAGTAACGTGAATTCATATCATCACATTTTTAAAAGAAGATATCACTTAATAAATACTGATAGTAACGTGAATTCATATCACCACATTTTTAAAAGAAGACATCACTTAAATACTGACATCATTTAAATACTGATAGTAACGTGAATTCATATCATCTCTTTTTTAAAAAGAGATATCACTTAAATACTGACATCACTTAAATACTGATAGTAACGTGAATTCATATCATCGCATTTTTAAAAGAAGATATCACTTAAATATTGACATCACTTAAATACTGATTGTAACGTGAATTATCATCGTGAATATCATCACATTTTTAAAAGAAGATATCACTTAAATACTGATAGTAACGTGAATTCATATCATCGCATTTTTAAAAGAAGATATCACTTAAATACTGATAATTTCACGAATTCATATCATCAAATTTTTTAAAATGTAATATGATTTGTTGATTTTCTATAGGTAGGTACATTTATTGATGATCTACAAAAATAATTAAAAAAAAATATGCATAATTTCAAGTATTTATTACATTTAAATATCTATATATTACCTAGAACTTATATATTACCTACATATTCTGAGGAATTCCCGGAAAACACGAGTTCTCCCACTCTTTCCTGTAAATTCCCGGCTGTCCTGTAAATGATATGTTTTCATGAGACATCACCCATGTGACATGTAATAACTTCAATCCAGCGATGAGTTGAACCAATGAGAATAACTTTCGTGGTTATTATTTGCATGTCTACTTGCTATCCCACTTATGGGAAATGTCGTTATAGTATGGAAGTAGTTAGAGATATATTACGTACATGCAAATTATTTATTAATTGTGTCGGTGCACACGTAGTAGAATTCCATAATTATGTAATTGAAACAATTGTTTCTTTCTACTATAGATTATTGATTCCAAGAGGGACGTCTTTCGACTTACCAGGTCATTATCAATCAATTTATTTCGACTTATCAAGTATTTTATCAGGTCATTATCGATTGATAACGACCTGATAAGTCGAAAGACGTTTCTCTCGGAATCAATAATCTATAGTAGAAAGAAACACTTGTTTCAATTACATAATTATGCAATTAATTTGCTGGCTATCCCAGTCGTGCAAAATGGGTAAATTTGAAGAAAATCTTTTCTTTTATGCGGGATGTTGAGTGTAATGTGGTAAGCACAATAATAATAATATGTCGAACAATCTAGTTGATTGGACTCGCGATAAAAATTCCTTGCACGTCCTTTACCCCCAACAGAAGCTATTTTATCCTCTTAGTGTTTTGATGGTAGCAGTACATAGAAGGGAACAAGGTTCTATAATGGGGAACTTTCACAAAAAAAATTTTTCAACCCAAAAAATAGTACAGAAAATTAGAAAAATTATGGTACTTTTTATATTTTTAAATGTGCATTTTTAAGGTTTTTATCACCATTTAAAAAAGCAATTTTCACACTTCGCCGCAAAAAGGTCCACTCGTGGCGGAGCAGTGTTTGACAATATCAGGCGCTACAAACAGTACTAAGAGTGAAATGTGTGGCAATACAAAATAGCGCCTAGCGACGTCACACCGGACTAATTCAATAACAGAAAATATGGATTTTTAAAATGAAAATAATGAATGAAAAGTTTTATTTTATGGTTTCTTATTAGGATATTCGTGATCAGCGTATATTTATTAATATGAATTGATAACATTTATTCATATTCCTCACACATGCATGTTCCCTATTCAATATGGCCTAAGTCCACCTAAATTTGATTAATCTTCTGTTCTTATCCATCAAACTTCAATCTATGTAACTATGATAGCATAGTAATATAAGAAAAAACAGGGTGACTTTCAAGAACACTTTCTATCCCTTACATCTTTGTTTCATTATCAGTTTTGACAAATAAGATTATTCAGCATTTTATTATGATATATGTAATATTTAGTATTTACAATTCGTTTACAATTATGTGGTATTTTTGTATAATGGTAACACCACATGTTAGATAGATAGGAGGGTTATATTAGTAAGTGTGAGCCGATAGCCGGCCTCTTTGATTATCCGACACTTGCACGGTACACACTAGCTCTGTCTCTCTCTATATATTGTAACCTGTACCTTGTACTTATTAATATATTGTGTATACTCATTTACATTACGTGTATCATTATATACCCACCAGAGTACCTACAAAACAAACTGGCGCAGCCGGTAGGATTGCAGTTAATTTTTTTTAATAATATTGTGGGTAATTTGTAAAATTAATATTAGTCGGGGTATACAGAGAGACGAGGCGTGTATTGTTGCAAGTGAGAAGCATTCCATGTGGGGCCGTTTGAGACAACCGCAAGCTATTGAGGGCATTTGTGGACGAGACAGCAGATCCAGAGGGCAATTGAGGCATTCTGGAGACAGCTGGATGCATTGAGGCATCTGACAAACCACGTGCTAGTGAGGGCACGACGAGACGAGTGAGTGAACGAGAAGGCGCAGATCCAGAGGGCATTTGAGGCATAATCTGGAGTGGACGCAGCCGTGACGGTCTGGAGCTTCTTGGAGGTCGATAATCACGTGGAAAGAGCAGTGGAATCACTAGAGGGTCAAAGACGGCAGCTGGTCTGAAGCTGGGAGTGGCTGGAGACGCCTGAGAGAGATCCACGGAGCAGTTTCTTGACGACCAGCTTGCCAGGATATAGAGATAAGTGTTACATTTTTTCATCTTGTTTCTGAGTAGGAGGTTGGCATGCCTAACTTGAAGGAAATAGATCCATTTTGTCACAGGACAATGGACTGGAGAGTGTTCCGCACGAGGTGGGAGCAAGCGGTATATTTAGATGATGAAAAATTGTCAGATGAAAAGAAAAGAGCATATTTATTATGTTGCTTGTCCGAGCAAACTATTAAATTAGTATGTGATCTAATACATCCAAGATTAGTTGGGGAAATTACATATAAAGAAATACTAGAGGTTATTGAAAAGCAAAGTAAGCCATTAGAGTGCACGTATGAATCTAGAGAGAAATTTTTAAGATCAAAACAGATGGAATCTGAAAACGTTAACGAATTTGCTTTAAGATTAAGACAGATGAGTTCTACATGTAATTTTGGAAAACGTCTGGATGATGAATTAAAAGATGTGTTTATTATTGGTTTATGTAATTTGAGTGTAAAACAAAAGTTATTTGTAGAGGGAGATAGCGATAAAAAAGATTTTGCAAAATGCGTTAATATTGCGGCAAGTTATGAACATGTGCTACAGGTAGGTAGCCAGAGGGGTCAAATTTTTGCAACAACTAGTGAGAAAAAGTATAAGCACGAGTCACGATCACCAAACAGGGGTTACAATAGAGATTATAAAAATGATCAACGTAGGTCAAGTTCGAGAAATTCAGATTTTAGTACAGGTAGTTCAACATCAAGTTCTAAGAGTTCTAATTTTAGTAATAAAAGTAGTTACAAAAATAATAATTATAATAAGAGAAATTTTGCTTATAAAAACGTGAAATGTTTTGCTTGTGGAGGTAATCATTTTAAAAATAATTGTAAATTTAAAAACGAGGTTTGTAAAATTTGTAGAAAAATGGGTCACATTGCGAGAGTATGTTACAAAATTAATTGTGTTTTAAATTCTGTCAAACAAAATTCGGGAGATTATATTATGTTGGATTTTAAAGTAAATAATAAATCTTTTCGTGGTATCCTTGATACCGGGGCGACTGTGTGTGTTATTCCGAAGAAATTTCTAGAAAATAAATTCGTGAATATAAATTTAGATGAATGTGATGAAAATTTGTGTACATTCGACGGAAATAATTTAAAAATAATAGGTAGTAAGTTGTTTAATACGTATTATAACGGGAAATATTGTGACATAAAATTTATTATTACGGAACAAGGCGAGAATATTTTGTTGGGTATAAATTTTATAAGAAATTTTGGTATACAATTATCAAAGGTTAAGTGCGAGGATCAAGATGTGAGTGATATAAAATTTGTGAATAATATTTATGATGCGGAGATTGAGAAAGTGAAAATAAATTTTGTAGTAAATAATTGCAAATTAGAGAGTAAATTACTTGTGGAAAATACAAAATCAGATGATGTTTTGTCAAAATTATGTGAGTTTGTGAATACAAGATGGCCGAATAAAAATAAATTAACAGGTGATTTATTAAAATATTGGTATTTGAGAGACAATTTATGTGTGTATAATGAGTGTGTTTTCTATAAGAATAGATTGATTATTCCTGAAAATGTGAGAGATATAATTTTAAAATTTTTGCTTGATTTACACTTAGGTATTAAGAAAACAAAAAGTTTGAGTAAATGTTATTTTTATTGGTTAGGTTTTAATAAACATGTCGAGGAAACATTGAATAAGAAGTATAAATATAATCAGAAAAAGTGTAGTAAAGGCAGAAAAATTAATTCGTTTTTCAAACGGGGTAGTTATGTACTTACGAGAGATTTTAGATCGAGTAAAAATAAAAGGGTTTTAGGTGTTATCGAGAAAAGAATAGGGAACAGAACGTATTTGATCAGGATAAAAGAGACGGGTCAAGTATGGAGAAGACATACGGATCACATTACTGATAGAAGGGTTTCATGGGCAGACATGGCTGATACTTCTGATAAATCAGCTGGTTCTCCCACTCTCGAGGGAATTTCTTCCAGTGCATTAATGGATTCTGTTTCTTTCAGGAAGGATGCGTGGGCAGGCCGTCTCAGGAACCGATGAGAAACTTCATCTCTGTGTCTTGGAGGCTATGGTGGACCTCGAAGCTGATCCCTGGAGAGAGAGAGAGAGAGAGAGAGAGAGAGAGAGAGAGAGAGAGAGAGAGAGAGAGAGAGAGAGAGAGAGAGAAGGAAGAAAGAAGATTTTTTATTTTGTGTAATTTAAAATATTTAAGTTCAAATATTTAAGAATTTTGTATTATGTGAAATATTTAAGTAAATATTGTTATTTTGTTTGAGATATTTAGCATAGGTTCAAACCACCATTAATATTTTAGAGTAGAGCCATCTTTTGAGTTTTTGAGAAAAAAAAAATTAGGGTAACTTAGCTAAAATAAATTGGTAGGCCATCTATTGATTTCATAGAAAAATAAAACGTTAGGTCCCTTTGTGTTAAATCCCTAAAGAGATGAATTAGGTAAGTGGGGTCTTTTATTTAATTTAATTTGATTGTATAAAGCAAGTGAGTGAGCACTTGCTAAGGGTAGAGAGGGGAAAGTGTGGTATTTTTGTATAATGGTAACACCACATGTTAGATAGATAGGAGGGTTATATTAGTAAGTGTGAGCCGATAGCCGGCCTCTTTGATTATCCGACACTTGCACGGTACACACTAGCTCTGTCTCTCTATATATATTGTAACCTGTACCTTGTACTTATTAATATATTGTGTATACTCATTTACATTACGTGTATCATTATATACCCACCAGAGTACCTACAAAACAAATTACAATCACAATTCAATTACAACCAGAGTTCGTCGGTAGGTAGAGTCTCGGCCTCGTGAACAGGGGTCCGTGCTTCGATCCCAGGTGCCGGCAAACTCCCCTTTCACGACACAAGCTTTTAGCTTACTGTGAAAGGTGTATAAGGTTGTATTTGGGTTTATAACAAAACCCAGTTATATCTTTTTAAAAAAATATATATAATTATATAATAAACGACTTTATTTATTTATTCAAAACCAGTTACACACTTCAGACAACACATACAAATAAATACAAACAATTATAATCATTACAAGAGACCATGCATTGCCCAATTTAAAAGTGTATACAAATTAACTATTTGATATATTTCATTAGCCCATAAGGTTGTCATGTAATATAAAAAAAAGAACAAACAATAATAAAATTATTAGAGATAAAGCATTATTAATCCTAAAACAAACAGTAATCACCATCAATCAATTCAATACTGGATCAATACACAAACATACAAGAATAATAAAAACATAACAACACATTACAAATCAAATATAAAATTTAAAATTATGATAGTCATGTTAACATCAATCGAGCACAGCAAGTAAGGGAAAGGGAAGGGAGGAAACTCATCGTAATGCAGAAGGATAGTCGCATCAAAAAACAATTTTAGATTATTAATCCTGCACATCATCTCGCAATTTGCGCAGTATAGACATCTTGAAGCCATTAGGGCTGAGAGCGAACATGTCAATGTCACAAAATTTATTATTGTAGCTATTCATTATACGGTAGAGAGGATTTCGCAAACCGGCGTTTGTATTAGCTCTACTTAAGTTAAGGGGCCGGTAAGATCTTCTTTCTGAGGGGACACGAAAGTCAATTTTGGTTAATAATTGGGACACAATCAACTCCGAAGTACACACCTTCTGTAGAACGCATGCGTCAATAAGCTCACGCCGCCCCGACAACTCCATCAAACCACCACTGTACCCATCACCATATCTACGTTTGCACATTCTCAAAAATTTGCGTTGAATACGCTCTATTGCCGTAATATATTTATCGTACATTGGATTCCAAATGGTCCAGCAATATTCGAGCCGTGTTCGAACAAGAGTAATGTATAATATTGTCATTGAATTGGGATCTTTAAATTCCTTAGTTGCCCTCAAAATGAAGCCCAAAGTCCTATTGCACTGTTCAGTAATCTCATCAATATGCGTATCAAAGTGTAGTTTACTGTCAAAAATAATACCCAAGTCCCTTATTTTGTTCAGTTGTTCCAGATCTATTCCATTTATTGCGTATTTATGTTTTATAATTTTTTTGTTTTTTGTAAAGGTTATAGAATTACACTTTTTAAGATTCAATTCGAGCTTGTTTTCAACACAATATTTGTAAACTCTCCCTAGATCTTCCTCCAATCTTTTTGCATCATCCAAGTTGCGTATTTGCCTGAAAATTTTAAGGTCATCCGCGAAAAGAAGAAACTGAGAGTGCAATATGCATTTACCAATGTCATTTATGAAAATTGTGAACAATAATGGGCCTGGTACTGAGCCCTGAGGCACTCCAGATGTCACGGGAACGCAGTCCGATTTGAAACCATTCATTGTTACAGACATCAGTCTGTTCGTTAGATACGACTTAACCCATCTTAAGAGATCACCATGTATACCATATTTTGAGAGCTTTCTAAGTAAAAAAAAAAAAAAAAAAAATGGGTGAAGATTTTACTCAGCCTAATCAGGTAGGTAGGTATATTATAAAAATATGATATGCCCGGTATAGTTAGGTATTGTGCCGAAAAGTTATTATTAAAATAATAATTGGTATTTAGAAAGTGGTACTGAAATACCGAAATAAACAATGCAGTTCATAAGAATTTAGAATAACCCAACATTAAAAATATCCCAGCACTTAAAAGGTACCTACATTAATAATGTATTGTTTACTTATCTTCGTACCTGCATTCAAAATATTATTGTTTATATATATTTGTACCTGCATGGCAACAGGGGTAATAAAGAGAATAATATCAACAAAAGATTAAGGCGCATTCATTATGTATCAACTTAAGGCGCATTCATTATGTATCAAATTATTTTATGAAGATTCTAGAATGTCTGCGTATTGTAATTATTTAGTATCTGCTTGGTTGGATTTTTTATACCTACGCTTCGATCTATTGAGTTTTGATATCGATGATATATTTTGAATTATGTAAACGACTCTTTAGGTATGAATTTTAATTTATTTGTAACATACGTAGTTTGAGTATTTAATTATCTACCTAAAGGGTTGTATTGTGTTGATGTGTAATAGAATAAGATGTGTGTTATTTGTGCTGTGCGAAAAGACGCTATAATAATAATGGTGATAATGGACACAAGAAATGTTTTATATTTAATATCAGTGCAAGAGACGCTTTAAATATTCATATGTGAATTAATTAATAATTATAAATCAGCGCATTGGACGCTTAACAATATCAAACTTATTTGTAAATATTTATTTCATCATGTACATAATTCCTGGAATGCAGACAAGGGTGCAGGTGTACTCGCAATACAATGGAACTTGCGGTGAGCGTGTATTGGTATTCAATTAGCCAATCACGGCGCTGCACGTTGATGAATCACATCATAGTAGGAGTACATGACCAACCCCCTACCCCACTCAAGGGTAGTAGAGAGATGTCCTTGAACAGAAGTGAGTCTCCTCCAGTCATCGGTAGTGATCAGTCGTTATCAGTGAGTCGTAGCGAGCAGTGAGTCGTAAACAGGCGTCCTTGGTATAAGGATCGCTCCTGCCATGACTCATCAGCTGACCTTCAGAGAGACAAGTGTCTCTAGTCATTGGGCTTCAGTTGAGTTGAGATATTCTCCTCCTGAAGCCATGACGTGCCAACTTCGTACCTGTGTAGGCTGGTAATTGCCTCCAGGAGCCTCGGACGTGGGACTTCGCCCTCCCAGCACTGCGCCAAGGGGCGCCTTCTTCAACTTGTTTGCCTCTAGGCATTTTCATGCCAGAGGCGCCCTCATCGTGGGATCCATTACAATCATCGCAAAGTGAAATTTAATTATTTTAAAAGTGCTTCGTTTCCGTTTTTATTGAAATATTAATCAAGTGTTTTTTTTTATTGGGATAATTACATGTGCACAGACAATACGGGGTAGTGAGTAAGTCGTAGTATTGTGTTGCTGTTTAAACGTGTGTTTGTAATAGTGGTAAGAATTTTTTTTATTTTTAATTAAATGTTTATTTGAATCTAAATTTGTCTTTTACACATTTGTCCATTTAATTACAGATAACTTGTCGTCTCTTAATTTATATAGCCTCACTGTATAATTTAATCGAGACCATTTTATTGTTTTAACTCCTGGAGTGCTGTAAATAGCCCAGTAGAGTCTCAGCCGTTGGCATTTTTTGGCATAATATTTTATTTATTTTATCCTCAACCAAACAAACCATTCTTTCACCATCACTCTCTCACCCCCCCATATCATATTGGCTTCCGAACGTGGGTCCGTAACGAAAAAATGCACTCCTGTGCATAATCGTTACAACGAATCCATCCCTGAGATTTTGTAATTAGTTTTTTTTTGTGATATTGGAGGAGGGTGTATATATTTTTTTATAATGAACTGACAAGTTATTTGTAATGGCGAATGTGTATTGTTTTGACTTTTGGCTTTGTTTTATTGACATGTGTTTATTGTGTATTACGGTATGATTCGATCGATGGATAAGGTGTCGGATATCAGATGCTATGTGCGCGAATTTTCGCTTTCGTTCGGAGGCTGGACTGATGAAGGCCCCGAACGGTTCCTCAAAGAATGCGAGGAACGCTGGAAGCTTGAGTGGGAAGATGAATTGCCAAGGGAGGCTGTGTATTGCTTGCGCGGCGACGCAAAGCGGTACTGGAAGTCTCTGGGGTTTCGGTATTGTCGATGGGGTGTATTCAAAGAAATAATTTTGCGAAGGTTTGGTGTGGAAGGGCAGATAAATGCGATCTATAATGACCTGTTGACAGTGTGTCAAGGTCGGGATGAACTGGGGAGTGATTTTGTTGACTGGAAAGTCAGGATAAACAATCGTTTAAAAGGGTATGGCCATGTATTATTTAAAGATGAAGGACCAGCAATGAGCGTATGGAAGCAAATGACATCCTGGTATAGGACGAGGATTAATGGTCGGGAGTTAGTTAATCTGGAACATTTGCAAGAGTTGGTATGGCGCCTGGACTTTCCAGAATACACTCCGGAGGGACAATCTGAACCTGAGGTGATCACAGAGAGTTATCAGGTTGTGGTAGATAATCTTCCAGACATAGCATCTGTTCGCGATGAGGTTCGGTATGTACCTAGCCAGGACGCTAGGGAGGAAATTTTACCCGTAGAGGATGGGGTTACCCTCTCGGAGGAAGAGATAAATGAGGACACCGAACGGGAGGTACTCACACCTCCCTCTATTCACGAATGGGTTAAGTCTTTCGCGTGGGTGTTGAAATCAGTGTTGGCAATGCTGATCGTCGCGGGATTGATCGCGGAGAGCTGCATACGTTTGCTAGTATGTACAGCTATGATTTTGTTTAGATTCGTGAATAGAAAAATATCGCGTCGCCGTAGAACAGCGTTGATATTGTTCGAAAAGATAAAATATGCGTCCATCAATCGAATCAACTATGAATGTTATGCTATCGATGATTATTATTATAATTTGTTCATCGATATGGATTCTCGATGCTTGAAGTCGAGGAGAAAATTCAATCAAGCCAGATAGTCACATGTGTGTGTTAAATGGGATCAGGATTGACTTAGGCTTGTTATAGGAAAATTGTTTTTGTTTAAATATTTTTAAATGGTTTGAATATTTTCCGTAAAAATATCTCTGGCGCCCAGTATAAATTAGGATGACTAGATAGGTAGTTTTCATGTGTAAAATGTTTAATTACGTAGGTAGGTAGGTGCAACTTTTTGTTAAATGCCTACGTGTGCATTATTTTTCTTCGTAATATGTGTGAAATGTTTTAAATAATTTTTGAAAATGGGAAAGAGAATTGGTTTTGGTGTAACCAGCGAGTGTAATGTGAGGAAGAGCTATGTAGATGTTGGATGTGTGAATTATGAAAATATAATGTTGTTTTTCTGAAAAGGAGAGTTATAGTAGAGGAGAGAGTTGCTTTGTGTGACAGAGATGTGTGAGGGATTCTCAGTTGGCACTGGGAGTTATTTGTAAGATGAGGAGTTATTCTGCGTGTTTAGAGGAGAAATTCTGCGTGAATGAGAAAAATAATAATTCTGCGTGTATGAAGGATATGTTTTGTTTAGTATGGGATAAGCACAGAGGCGATGAGTGTTCCGCCCTGCTTAGTTCTCCAATGTATTTCGTCGTGTGGACAGTGAGGTCCATGTTAATGAATTTTGTGAGGGACAGTGAGGTCCAATGTTTGTTTAGAGATGTATGTGCAACTGAGAGAACCAGTCCCCCAGTCTGCTGTCACAAGCATGCTTGATGAGAGGTATGAAGCATATAATATTCGTTTTACATAAAGAGTCACATCTACCATGTTTGTTTTGGTCACATACGAAAGATATGTTTGACGATGTATATTTATAATTTGAAATGGAGCTGGTTTTAAAAGAAATGTAAAAGAAGAAACGCGTTTATATGATAATTATTTTATTGAAATGTGTGTGCACCTACCTACTTGCTAATTGTGTTGAATTTTATTGCTAGTTTCATAATATTTGTATTGAATTTGAAATATTGCGGGATGTGTATTAAAAATAACTTTTCGACAAGGAATGGGTGGCGATTTGATATGCCCGGTATAGTTAGGTATTGTGCCGAAAAGTTATTATTAAAATAATAATTGGTATTTAGAAAGTGGTACTGAAATACCGAAATAAACAATGCAGTTCATAAGAATTTAGAATAACCCAACATTAAAAATATCCCAGCACTTAAAAGGTACCTACATTAATAATGTATTGTTTACTTATCTTCGTACCTGCATTCAAAATATTATTGTTTATATATATTTGTACCTGCATGGCAACAGGGGTAATAAAGAGAATAATATCAACAAAAGATTAAGGCGCATTCATTATGTATCAACTTAAGGCGCATTCATTATGTATCAAATTATTTTATGAAGATTCTAGAATGTCTGCGTATTGTAATTATTTAGTATCTGCTTGGTTGGATTTTTTATACCTACGCTTCGATCTATTGAGTTTTGATATCGATGATATATTTTGAATTATGTAAACGACTCTTTAGGTATGAATTTTAATTTATTTGTAACATACGTAGTTTGAGTATTTAATTATCTACCTAAAGGGTTGTATTGTGTTGATGTGTAATAGAATAAGATGTGTGTTATTTGTGCTGTGCGAAAAGACGCTATAATAATAATGGTGATAATGGACACAAGAAATGTTTTATATTTAATATCAGTGCAAGAGACGCTTTAAATATTCATATGTGAATTAATTAATAATTATAAATCAGCGCATTGGACGCTTAACAATATCAAACTTATTTGTAAATATTTATTTCATCATGTACATAATTCCTGGAATGCAGACAAGGGTGCAGGTGTACTCGCAATACAATGGAACTTGCGGTGAGCGTGTATTGGTATTCAATTAGCCAATCACGGCGCTGCACGTTGATGAATCACATCATAGTAGGAGTACATGACCAACCCCCTACCCCACTCAAGGGTAGTAGAGAGATGTCCTTGAACAGAAGTGAGTCTCCTCCAGTCATCGGTAGTGATCAGTCGTTATCAGTGAGTCGTAGCGAGCAGTGAGTCGTAAACAGGCGTCCTTGGTATAAGGATCGCTCCTGCCATGACTCATCAGCTGACCTTCAGAGAGACAAGTGTCTCTAGTCATTGGGCTTCAGTTGAGTTGAGATATTCTCCTCCTGAAGCCATGACGTGCCAACTTCGTACCTGTGTAGGCTGGTAATTGCCTCCAGGAGCCTCGGACGTGGGACTTCGCCCTCCCAGCACTGCGCCAAGGGGCGCCTTCTTCAACTTGTTTGCCTCTAGGCATTTTCATGCCAGAGGCGCCCTCATCGTGGGATCCATTACAATCATCGCAAAGTGAAATTTAATTATTTTAAAAGTGCTTCGTTTCCGTTTTTATTGAAATATTAATCAAGTGTTTTTTTTTATTGGGATAATTACATGTGCACAGACAATACGGGGTAGTGAGTAAGTCGTAGTATTGTGTTGCTGTTTAAACGTGTGTTTGTAATAGTGGTAAGAATTTTTTTTATTTTTAATTAAATGTTTATTTGAATCTAAATTTGTCTTTTACACATTTGTCCATTTAATTACAGATAACTTGTCGTCTCTTAATTTATATAGCCTCACTGTATAATTTAATCGAGACCATTTTATTGTTTTAACTCCTGGAGTGCTGTAAATAGCCCAGTAGAGTCTCAGCCGCTGGCATTTTTGGCATAACTATTTTATATATTATCTATCAAAAACCATATTTTCACCATCTCTCTCACCCCCCCATATCAAATATATATTTCCATATTGGTCGGTAGCTGGCTTTAGGGCCCACTTTGTATTATGTAGGTACTCTACTATACTATAACGTCACGCCGTGTTCGAAGCGGAGTAGGCAGAGAAAACGGAACGCCAAACAAATCTATCTTTACACATTTTCTTCGCTTCGTCCACATTCATACATTTTCTCATACACGCACGTCGGTTCCTCTTACTCAACACAGACCGTTCTTCGAATTTGTTCCACGTGATCAAGCCACGTGGTTTTCGGACGCCCGCGCGTCCTCACGCCATTTCTTTCAGACAAGTTTATCCTCTTTGTCATTCTTACCTCGTTTATTCATTCAACATGTCCAAACCACCGTAGTTTATTCACGGGCATTCTGTCCACAACACTCTTCTTGCATCCGCTCATTCTTCTTATATCCTCATTCTTCACTTTATCACGCAGCGTTTTACCAGCCATATCTTATATGTTTCTTACATTTTATTGTAAAAAAGCTCTGATAATTTCGAAATTTATTGAATTATAGAAGAAACAGTCAATCGAGTTAAGGTGAACTCGGTCGCCCTAAGAGGACATTAAAATATTGACCCTAAGTGTAGATGTAGCCCAACAACAACCATAATAAACATTAACCATTATCCTTCGTACTACTACTACTATTACCAAACAAACAACACTCGAGAATACAAAATTACATTATTTCACTTACCTTATTCTTACAATGCACAATTTATACACACCGAAATGTAAAAGTCATATTACTTTTATGTCTTTTAATGGATTAAACTGAATTCATAATTATTTCAGTGTAAGTTCTGCGTGGTAAAAATGTATTATTGAAAGTGTGTGACACAATTGACTACATCTAAAACACAACTTTTACCCAACTCACCCCCGTAGTTTCCAGGAAAAAGTTTAAGGTTAGTATAAATGTATTCTGTAAAATCTGATATAAGACATTTTATACGTGCAGTTATTCCACTGGTTACCCCTATTGTGGGTGAGGTTGCAGTGACATAAATTTATCAAAATAAATAAAACAAATGTTTTATTTTACAATTTGTTTATTTGAGGAGAGAGACGTCTTTCGTCTTATTAGATCTTGTCAATAATTGACAACGATTGACAATGTCCTAATAAGACGAAAGATGTCTCTCTCGTCAAATAAACAAATAGTAGAATAAAACATTTGTTTTATTTATTTCGTTATGGAACTCTACTACCTAAACACCGACACAGTGAATACATAAGTATATGTTGAGAGCCATTAGATTGGTTTGCTACACTTTTTATTATTATTATTTGCTACGACACATGTTCTTCATCACTTGATACATGTAGGCATCTCTTGATCGGTCTCTATAGTTTTTGCTCAGGGTCATGCCCTCTGAGATGGTTATGAGCAATCCTGGGTGCCTGAAAAAAAAAATATATTTCGAAAGGACATACGAGAAAACACAAGAAGAGCTTTAGACTAGTGAAGAAAGAAGTATAAAAGAACGCATTCTGACTCATATATGTGCCTACTAGTCCACTGTTTGGACACACAGCTGTTAAAGATTGGAGAACATCCTCGAATAATGACTGAAACTAATCATATCCTCCAGACTATGAAAATACCAGGATAAAAAAGTTCTGGGCTAAATCATTCATTCTCAGAATCGATCAAAATCGATGGAATCTCTTAATTATTCGGTTAACCCCAACTTGCCACTATATATAAAGTTGTTTCAACTAATTCCCAAATGATCAATATAACTTTTATATTGATAGCTTGTATCAAGCTTAACTTACCTAAATATAAATCTTTTAATTAAATTATCACCTATCATGTTAAATTCAGCTACTTTATCCAGAACTTAAATCACGGATGTTTTTTTAATGGCGCAAAGAGGACCACTTGTATATTTATAACATGCAGATAATCTACTGGCAACATCAATTGTGAAAAATTATGTGATGGTACAGAAAGATAGAACTTAATTCCGCATATTCTACAACGTCTTCTTCGCCCTCGCCTTTATCTCATTTACTTGTGTCGGCTCTCCTAGTTCTCATCTTCCATGTTTTCCGGTCCCCTGCATCCTCGGAGCGCAACTCTGCCTCCTACAGGTCACTGGCAATTGTGGACATATAGGTGGTCACTGTATGTCCACACATGCCACAATTCCACGGTGGTGATATAAATTACAAAAAAATCACATAGAGAAATGATGTACAAACAAAATTATAACTTATTTCTTAAAAAAACATCATAAAATTAAATTGAAATTTCTTAAACAAATTAGGTGTGTACACATAACACAAAATTTTAAATAAAGATATTTAATAATAAATATTACATAAAATGTCTTAACTGTTTTATTTTATGTAGAATTTGATTGATAATGGTTTTGTTGATCTTGGTTATGTAAAAGTCACAGAGAGAAAATAATATAAGTTAAATACAATTATTTTTAGATATACTTCATAAGAGGAAATAATAATACTTTAAGATTTGTTTTTAAGTTCAGAGTACTTATTATCTAAACTTTTCGTATTCTCCCTACTTATTACTGCTTATGAAGAATTTAAGTATACTTATTGGTTTAAACTTTCTTCAAAACCTTTCTCCAAAAACAACAAACATCATCTATTCATTCGTCTTCTCATGAAAATGTGAACAAATATATTATTATATTCAAAAACAAAAAAGTTTTTTCACCCCATCCAGAACGCCTTATTATTCGATTGTATGGAGAAAATAATTGACATGTTTTGTTATTATGTGCATCCACAGGCCTCTCCATATTTGGTAGATAGTGTATTAATATAGATAGATAAATAACCAACAAACAACGTCATATAAGGTTCGCCATGAATAAGAACCTAAATAAATAAATTGAAATTGAAAAAAAATAAAAATAAAGCTATTTTATTTTTCCTCCATATAGATTTTTTGTAAAGAAATACGTCTTTCGTTTTTCAAGGTCGTTTTTAATCCATCAATGACTATTTGGTCCCTTACACCGACATGATGAATAGAAAAATTGTGATACAATGAATAGAAAAATTCAGCGATGAGGTTTTCCACCTATTCTAAATGTCTTAACGTTTGTTGTAAGACATGCAAGCCGTCTTCTCCATGCCAAAAAAAACCTAAGGCATTTGATGTGGGTGGCAAATCTAATCGCTGAATTTACGATGTGAAATGTTCTTATTTTTCGAACGAATGCCTTCTACAGAACACAACACTGGAAAACTTGCGGAGGAGAGTGAGAGACTAATTCTTTGCCGATAATAAAAATATCCACCCATTCGATCTTCAAAATTAACAACTTGGTAGTCAATAGCCTGTAGGTAAAATCCCAAACTTTCAATCAAAATATCTTGGAATCGAATCCTGCCACTACCGATCGACTCTACTTTCACAACAATAGCATATTGTTTACTATTATAGAATTTGGAGTGCTCTCATAAGTTTATTTGAAAACAGATTTGTATTTCAATCAAGGTTTACCGAGTATTTCAACATTTTTTTTTAAATAAATTAATCGCCTTTTCTCAGCTTTGGATTAATCTGTTAATGGTTCATTTATACAAATAGCTACTAGGAACGCACTAAATAATAATATGTGAATTGTAGGTATTAAAAGTAAACGATTTGTTTATGTATGTGCGAGTATATATTGTACCCATTAAGAACTTTCATATTGATTACCAAATGAACGTAGAAAATGAATAGATAGTAATAACTAAACACCAAATTATATGCAATTATATGTTTATCACATATTATGGCTATTATTTCCGATACTTTTAATAGATTTACAACTCACAAAAAACCTTCATGAAGCCTAACATGCATTAAATCAAATGAAAATCTTAAACTTCGACTCCCTCTGTCCCAAAAATAATCGAAACACAACTGACTTTCGCCTCTTCCCTCGCAAGTAGGGTAGTGAGTAGAAACATTTATACAATTACTATACCATCACTGAATTTCTCACAAGCGTGGTAGCCAGCGGACTCACAGATAGACGTGCAGATCGTTATATCTCCTTGCCAGTAAAAAAATCAGGTATTCGATGTGGGTAGCATCAGGCATGCCAACCATACCCTGAATCGTAGCTGTCAGTTGTCTCATACGTGCACTGAGAAAAATACTAACGAAATTTCACAACGAATCATTGGTACGTACTATCAGATTAGAACCAGAGATAGTACAAAACGATTCATTAGTACGTACCAATGATTCGTTATGAGTATTTTTCTCAGTGTGGGGTTGTATAAAACACCCGCCTTTTACAGGACACCCTAAAACTTACAGAAAAAGTGTGAGACTTATTTGTTACTGGAAATTCCACGGATAAATTATAAACAAAGGTACACTTGATAAATGGAGATCTCATAATTTTGCTCCACTTTCGTAAAAGAAAGTGATGTTCAAATTTACATTGAGTGAAATCAACGATATAAATTCTGTCGGCCGATAAATTTTAATTTATTTTTAGTTAGTCATATTTTTGTATCATATACCTTAATAATAATTATAAGCTTACCAGTATTAAGTTTTGATATTGCATATTTCAGCCATTTTATGTTGCATATATCCAGATTTCTAGAAATAATAATAATCAAAACGTATTTATTTACTCTCCTGGCTAATCCTATCAATAGATCACCCCCAGTATAAACAAGAGGCCGAAGGATTATTTATGTATGGCTGAATAGAGAATCTTTGCAAAATCCTGATAAAATTATTATTAGTTTGTAGATTTAGTAGCTGGAATATTTGGATGCTGTTGAGTTTGAGAGCTCAAATGTTTCCGAGTCACCTGATAACTAATCCAATAAGCTATTTATGTATACGCACTTTACCTGTCGAACTACAAAAAAAATATTTCACGTTGAAATTTACAAATGTAAATTTCTCAGCAGGTAGAGAAGTAAGAGGATATTGATACAAGAATAATTTAAAGCACTTAAAGCATTATATTATTTTCACAAGCTTTTCGGACTACGTCAATCACTAGTGAAATAATACTAAAAACTAAACACAATTTTTAATTTTATTTATCAATTGAAATAATTAATTATGACATTCTTTCACAGGTTCGCTCTTCAATAATGAATATGCTACAAGAATCAAATATTATGTTTATGATTTTGTTAAACCACTTCTTTTAAACATGAACTAATAAAAGCTCTTTGCTATTGTTTCTATTTCACCTGCTGAGAGTTCTACACAAAGCACAGCTAATACAGTATAATTAATATTCAATACGGTACTATCATTTTTCTACCTAACTATCATTTCAGTATATTTTATTTTACATGTATTGCACATAGAATGATTTTTCTAGATATTCTATTATTTTGTCACATAACTCTTGATTTACTTTTTCTCTCATAGAGAACCCATCCTGCTAACATTAAAAAATTAAAACAATTTAGGATGTTAGCCACCTATTAAAATGCTCATTCATGGGGAACTGATATTTGACTCCATATATGAGTCAGTAATACCATGGTAATACTAACTTATGTACCTATCGATGTAGTAAAATTCTTCATCACTCTGAAAATCTCTCTTAATGAATACTGAAATTACAACAATTTTAGATACACGTTAGGGAGGAAAATAATTATACAACTTTGATGCATAAAAAAAATAAAACAAAAAAATTAATTTATTTGCTACACAATGCGTACATACGAGCATGTTATAGATAAAGGTATGAACTATGTACATACAGAATGTAAGCAGAAATCAAGAACAAAAAAACAATTATCTACCTATGTACCCCGACATTAAATACATCAGAAATCATTTATTGCAATGTATTCTTTTCACGTCATAGAATATGTACACGTAACTCGAAAAAGCATTTTACATCGAGGTTCGCCCACCAAAAGCTGTTTATTTTTGCAGTGGCAGATGGAAAACCTCAATTAAAATTTTAGAAATTGATTATCTTAACACTTTTACAGGACACTTAAAAAAATCTCTATGAGGAATGTTTTTGCTACAATTTTAAATGTAGTTATTAATTTTTCAGTTCATAGGTTAGTCCAGATTTTACACTTTATAATACATTTACCTATATACAAGTATAAGTCTTTCAAAAGTTAGTCTTAAAGAAGGGGTGTGCGGAAACGCGGGCGTTCGAGAGCCACGTGGTTTGATCATGTAGATCAATTTCTCAAAAACGGCCGCAAGTTAAGAAATAGAAATCGACTTGCGTGTATGAGAAATTGTATGAATGTAGAAGATGCAAAAGAAGTATGTAAGGATAGATCTAAATGGCAGTTTACAAAACAATTTTTTTTTAAATTTTTTACTTTTTAAATTTTTAATATTTTTAAATTTTTTTAATGGTTTTTTGGTTGATTTATTCTTTAATTTAATAATTTTTCAGTTTTTTAAGTATTCAATTTTAATTGCAAATTTGTAATGACTATCTTTGTAATGACTATTTTTATTTTTAAGGTTGACTGGAAGACGTTGCCTAGCAACAAGTCCGCCTTTTGGCCAAATTTTGTTAATTGTCACGTTTTGTAATGTTGTATTTTATTGTTTATGTATTTGTGTAAAATTATGGTCAATAAAGTTTTATTTATTTATTTATTTATTTTATCTTTCAGTGTTATTTATTTGTATTACTACTGTTTTATTCTTATTTTTTAAATTAAATTAAATGTTATTATAGATGACAACCTTATGGGTTTAAAATAATATTGTGATTAGTGAAAATTGTACGCACTTTTATATAGGGTAATTCATTGTTTATATTTTGTCTCTTGTATTGGTGAATAAATAAATAAATGGCGTTCCGTTCTCCTTGCCTATCTCACTTGGAACAATGGGTGAGGGTATACATAGTATAGTACTTTCAAAAAGTTGTAGTAGCAATGTAGATTGGCCTCCCTATTATTCATCCGCATACAATATTTGATGTTTCGTGGTCAGCACTAATTTAGTATCGAGCAAAAAAGATACAAAATTGGTTTTGTTATATTATATTATGTATCATACTATCTTTTGTGATGGAATATTTTTTCTCTATTATATTAAGATTTGATGATGTATACAGAAAGGTATATATATAATATAAGGAAAGAATATTTTGGTTTCTTATTAGCAATGAATCTTTTTATATCGGCAACATAATAGATATTATAAAACATAACCTTAGATATAAAACAGTAAAAACTTTTTCATAGATTTTACTACACACATATTCATGGATTTGGATATAAATGGACGAAAATTCCTTTGCTTTTTGTCATCGTATTGAAATATTTGGAAGTCTACCATAAAAAGGGCTGAGGTTTGATATAATTTCAAAATAATATCACGTGATTTATGTTAAGTTAACGACCTTATAATAATGTAAAAAATGTGAATCACTATCAATCGCGCCTTTGCGATAAACTCGCCCTCTGTATATTGATTGTATTTAATTTGAATGTATACCTTTTATGTAATTGTTTTTTATCAATGTACAGTAAAGAATAAATAAATAAATAAATAAATAAATAACGAATAGTTATAGAATTTTCTTAGTATAATTATATTGAATTAATAGAACCTTAAAATATTTATTTTATTTACTTTAACTAATCACTTAAAGTTAAAGTTAAACTTAAAGTTAAACAAAATAATGATAAATGCAATTTTGTGATACTTTAGTAATAATACATAACTTATAGTTAAATGTTGTTAAAAAATAAGCAGAACTTTTTTCCAGACACTTTCTTAAAAATTTGGTGTAGATTTTCAACAGATAAAAATAAGCAAGTCTTAATAATTGAACGTCAAATTGTATAAGTTGATATACACATACACTGTTTAAAACTGAGAAATACTAATTATTTTGAAAATAAAGGCTTACAATTATTACCTCCCTGGCCGTTCATTTAATATGCCTTTGTCGAATTTCCTGGAAGCTAACTCTTCTGTATGGAAATATAAAATATTGGATATTTAAGGGAGATTTTTTTTAGCTTTATAGTGCCCGACATGCTTAGAGAATATTTTACTCAAATATCAATCTATTTACGTAAAGAGTAGGAATAATACAAAAAATAAATGGAATGTCTTATATTACGAGACATTCCAATGTTTTAAAATTGGTACTCTGCAATTACTCGCAATGGATAATTTAACAAGTATAATATAAGAGTATATAAAAAATTCGTTTTAATTACCTTCTATCATATATAAATACATATTTATATCATTATCTGATCTTCTATAAGTAGAGTAACCAGCGCATATTATGTTATACTGGTGCCTGATGTGATTTTTTACCCGACTTTAAATCGAAAGATCTCCTGTACGATTCTCCTGCTCTTAACTTAATCTATTTTCACGAAACAAACATATAACTCACTGTGAGGATGATTACAGTAAATTTGTATAAATTATTACAAACCCATATTCATCTTAAGAAACTTTTTTTTCCAAATTCTTTCTCTTGATCTAGATGAAATCTAGTATCGTATACTATATTATGGCCAATTCTGAATCATAAAATAGTTTAGTTACACTAACTAATTCAACTAAGTGTGAGGAGATAGTTGAGTCATGATAATTAGTTCTAATTTGTATTCACAGTTTTCCGTACTAATTTAGTTAATTAGTTCATTTTGACACCTTAGTATAACTAAAAATTTCGTCGCTCTATGGATTTCGTATTCAGAACGAAATTTTAATTGACAGCCGACGACTAAAATAAGTTGGATTTGGCAGAATTTTATTCGCGACTTTTAATGTGCGAATATTATTAGTTGCTGTCATTTTGCCGCAGAATATTGCTATATTTTGGAACTGTTAAGTTGTTTTTTCAATTAAAAGTAAAAATTTATATTTTTAGGGCCCTCGAAATTCTTAGCATGTATTAATTGTAAAATTATACCACCACCGACGCAAATACGATCGCCAAAATATATCGGCAAATCTGACATTTCACAATTTTCACGCGCGACAACTATTAAATTGTTGCCAGAAGTGTAAATCGGAACGTGAAAAACATTTTGTATAGCGGCATCACTGACTAATATTAGTTTGCCCCATAGATTTTACCGTTTGCACTTGGTGGTTCTCGAGTTTATAGTTGTTTATAGTTCATAACTAATGCTGAATACTATATAATAACTAATATTAATCAACTATTAGTTAAGTTAGTTCATTAAGATTCAGAATTGGCCCTACTATACGTCTATTCCAAAAGGTTCTTCCTTCCGCATGCGAATAATGCGCTAAAATACGTCATAGGATGCTCATACCTATCAACATGAGGTATGGCAGTTTTTTTCCAAACTATGGGTCGCGACCCGTCAGTGGGTCTTGAGCGAATATTTAGTGGGCCCTAATGGACGATTCGCCACCGTATAAGACATGAATAAAAAAATGTTATTGGAGCAATGTTTGGAGAAAAAAGCTAAAAGGCGGGTCCCAAGATTGGAATTTTTTCCTAGATGGGTCGGAGCCCAGTCAACTTTGGGAACCACTGATGATATGCGATCATTTGTTCTAGAGATACAGATTGTTGAATTTTTATTTATTTTATTTGTTGTTTCTAAATGATTGTATATACAGGTAGGTATAACAGTTATATAATAGGTAGGTTCTGCTACTAGATATTGCACTTGTTACTTAATTCAGCAATGAATTGCATAATTGATAATAATGTTATTACACACTGCATTTAGGTAATCAATCACACAATTAACGTTTCATTATGTTGTATGGACAGAAGGTATAAACCTACACTGCAATGATACATTAATATGCTACATCATAGCATTAATATTAATATCATTAAACACGTTGCAGTTCACCCAGCAATTATCAGGATAATAGTTCACATAAATACATACAGACAAACAATATAAATATTATATAGACAATTTAATATATTTATGATATCCTTATATACACCGTGATTGCCGAACAGTGAATTTGTCCTCCATTTTTTCTGTAAGTTTTCGAGAGTCCTGTAAAACACAAGTTTGTACTCGTAAAACAACAAGTATAAATCATTTAACGCCCAAATTCAGCGATTAGTCATAACACATATTTTGAATGTCCAAACTTTAATTGGCTCAAACAGGATGATGACATGTTTATAACATACGGTCGGTCCACTGGCTACCATACTTGTGTGAAATACCGTAATGGTATGAATAAATAATATTCAAGTATGAATCAGTTGATTCAAAAATAGTATCTTTGTATATCAATAAATAAACAAACTTTGAAATTACAAAGTGTTTGAAAATGTGCGGTTTATCTCTTATATTTATTATTATTATTATTATTTGGATGATTTGTAAAGCGCCGTTTTGTAAAAAAAATCCACCTCAAAGGCGCTCTTTGCTAACTAAGGTTGTGTCTGGATTATTCCGTGAGATTTCTTGAATAGATAAGTCTTCAGTTGGTTCTTGAAACGAGATATGTCCTGCGTTTCTCTGATCATTTGTGGAAGCCTGTTCCAGACTACAGGTGCAGATATTGCAAAAGCACGTTCCACGTACACTGGTTTCGATACAGTACTGGTCATCTCCAATTTAGTTGTAGTATCTTGACAAGACCTCAGTGTTGTCTGTCTATGACTTAACGCCTGTCTACCGCAGAGTTCCATGATATATTCTGGGGCCATAGCATGAAGTGCCTTAAATACTGTCAAACACACTTTAAATTCGACTCTCTCCGGACATCTGAGCCAGTGAAGAGATTGAAGGGTGGCAGATATGTGTGAAGAGCGATTCAGTTGATAAATGAAACGTGCAGCCGCATTAAAAACGGACTGAATCCTCTGGAGTTGATATTGTGGCAAATTTGCGAGGATGCCATTGCAGTAATCCAATCGTGATACGACGAATGAGTTAATTATGGTTTTAGCTCCGTCGGTTGATATATTTTTCCTTATGTATACTTATCACTTGTATACAACTAGATAGCCTTAAAGGATAGAAAAAAATATTTATTTTATCCTTCTTTTTCGTTTATTCATAGTTGTTTTCAACTATGCTATATGGCTTTGGAAATAAACAATAAATGTAAAATGCACTATTTGTATAGCTAAAAAAGAAATTATTCTTCATTTCTGAAATAAACCAGACACAAGATGATGCTCATAAAATTAAATATTACTAAATATATATCCTTTTGACAAAATCATTTCCACAGATCAATAATATAATTTCCAATATAAGATTTGTACCTTCAGAGGACAATACGAGTATACTTATAACCATAACTCTTCCTATATTTTATAGGCTCAATATATAGTAGGGATCTATTTCCTCATAAAATTATTACATTTATCGCACTTTAACGACACCCTTACTTCAATAATATTATATAATGATGTATTTCTACAATATAAACCTATATACTTCAGTAATGGATGTTTTTGAGTAAAAATGTTGCAAGCTCCAACTAAAATATCTAACAGAAAATTTTCGTGATAAAAAACAAAAATCTCTATCTATCTATCTTAACCCTCACGCCATGTCCCAGGAGGGGTAGGCAGAGAGAACGGAACGCCATATAGATCTATCCTTACAAACCTATCCACACATTCATCCAGTTTTTCATACATGCACGCCGATTTCTTTTAATCAATATGCAGCCGACCTTGAGGATTTGATCCACGTGATCAAGCCACATGGTTCTTGGCCGTCCGCGCTTCCTAACACCCCTTCTTTCAGATAAATACACCCTTTTCGTCATTCTTTCACCTTGCATTCGCTCCACATGTCCAAACCATCGTAACTTATTTACACGCATTCTATCCACAACACTCTTCTCGCATCCGCTCATTCTCCTGATATCCTCATTCTTCACTCTATCCTGCAACGTTTTATCAACCATTCTTTTTCAGTGAACGCATCTCCATGGCATTTATTCCACTCTCATCCTTCTTCAACCACGTCCAAGTTTCACTTGCATACAAAAATTTCAAAGACTTTGAAATCAAGCGAAAGTCCAAAAATATATGATAAGCAAATGTGTTAAACTAAAATGGAAAAAAATAAGTGGCCAGGTTCGACCGTTCCTTCCCCTTAGAAATCAGATCCAATTAACACTACATAAAACTACATCTCAGAAAATATGTAACAGGATCCTATAAACTGCCTCTCTACCCTTAAAAAAAACTGGATAATTCTAAGTGTTTTCATTTCAATTTCTCATCATTACAAACTTTCACTCAGAACCGTAGAATGATACTATTGAGAGATTTTTTTTTTATTTTTTATTTTACAAAAATTTACGGCATAAGCCTATAACATGTCTAAATACATAATTATACATAAAATTTATTGATGTATTACATTTACGTTTCAAAAATAGCTGTATGGATTTATATCTACATTTAATAAACATTTAGAAATATTACAGAGTATTGGTTAGCTTTCATTTGTCTATTATTTATTGAGTTGTCGTTTATTTTTTAAAACTCCATATTAATTTATAAAAACTAACTGTTTTGAGTTTCATTGTATTTATTTATAATAGTAAACTGGTTTCGACTTACAAAGTCATTGTCAAACTTTACTTAAAAGGTAACTATTATTAATAAATTCATTGAAACCCAAACCAGTTTGTTTCCATAAACTACTATTACCACTAAACCATCACGGCAAATCTCATAAGTGGGGTAGCCAGCAGACCAGCTTCATGTAAGAAACATCCAAGCTGTCCTCGCCGTGCCAATGTAAAATCAAGACATTCAGGATGGGTGGCAAATCTCATCGATGAATTTAAGATGTTAAATGTCTTAATTTTTTCGAACACTCGAAATCTTACAGAACAGAGTGGGAGACCAATTTCTTTACCGGGTGTTACATGGGATAATATTTTTTGTTTCCTTAAATATTATATTAGTCTTCTGGCTACCCCATTTATGAGATGCTGTAACGGTAAACATAGATAATATCATATTTAGAGTGAAAAATTTTATACCCTTTAACTTTTTTTTTTTAATTTTGGCTTGGTACATTTTTGCATCACATCATCCAGTAATATTACTATTTATGTCCGTATTTCATATCTCCTATCGAGGATCAATACACTTGAGTGTCAATTAATTTTATACATTTTAACAGCCGGGGCTCACTCACCCTTTTTTACAATACGAATTTAAAAAAAAGGTGAAGTAATAAACATTAATAACACTTTTTACAACATTCAAAGAATCAGAAAAAAATATTTTAGTGTATTCATAAATATGCAGAAGTATTAACGTATCGTTCAAAGCAGACTGTATAGAATTTAGGAAAAAAAATATGCAAATTTCAATTTTATTAAAGTACAATAATGTCAAACATAGCATGTAAAATACACAAAAATATTTTTGGAGCTAAATCAGCCCCTTATTCGAAAAAATAAAGACATTGAAGGAGACCCACCGTCCACCCGGATAGCTCAGAAGTCTGGGGACTTCCATTTATCCGATAAAATTTCTACACTAACAAATTTGTCCACACAAGAGGTGCCATGATGGGCAGTCTGAAGGACTGGCCGGCCAAAACCCCCACGTGTGGAATCTTTTGACTACACTCCTTCGATGTCCCTCTAGCCGAGAGAAGCATATACATACGTAAAATATATCAACAATAAAAGAATTTCCAGCTAAATACATAAGCATAAAAAAAACAATATAAAATATACACATTCATATACATATATACACATTGGTACAGAGCGCCGAGCTGAGGTGTCCAGAAACATTAATTGGGTATTTAAGACGGCAAACCGAGGGCCGCCGATGCCGGGACCATCGATGAAAACGCTTCCCTCCCCAAAGGGACATCCCACCCAGACCAAAGACTCTCCACCAAGGGAGACAGGACAGCACAAAAGACGAAGAAATGAGTTCGCCCGCGACAGCTACAACCACACAAGGTAAAATCAACCATCAAGCTCCTCTAGGAAAGCCGGGGGTGAGCCCGGCTCACCTAGAAGATCCCACCGAGACACCCATACATCTACAAATCTCAAAAAGCCCCTGAAATTCCCAGGACAAGTCATCAACTCCCCAGACCAGATGGGTCTGGGGTAGTCGTCACTCATACTGTCAATCATTACATCTCTCGCATCCGTCAGCAATGGACACTCCCACAGGATGTGTTCCGCAAACTGTGCTCCCGTCCCACAAGCACACCATGGATCATCCGCAAGCCCAAGTTCGAAGAGCTTGGCCTTAAGCTCCCCATGGCCCGTCACCAACTGAACAGCAAAGTGGTTGAAGGTCAGGAAGCCCCTTTTAATCCTCTCTCTCACATCCGGGAGAAAACCGTAGACAAGTCTAGCGGTTCTCCCCCGATCCCATCTTTCTTGCCACACCTCCAACGTTCTCTCTCTGATTCGGCTGAAGGCCCTACTAATTCCCCTATTTCCAGGCTCTACCTGAATGAACACACCAAGATGTTCGGCCCTACCGTCCGCCTTGATCCTACGCCTGGCCACACTGTCTAGGACTTCCAAATCGGCAGGTAACACACCAGCGATGACAGGAAGGCCATCGCTAGCGGCAGTACGATACGCACCTGTGACGGCGAGTAGCGGGAGTCTCTGTCCCCTCAAGACTGCCGTCGACACAGAGCCCACCGAAAGTCTGTGCGACCAGACACGAGCAGCATACGTGACTTGCGCCACGTACGTCGCCCGATATATGGCCCTCACAGTCCCCGACCTAAGGCCCCACGTACCACGACTCAGTCTGCGAAGGGTGAAAAACAGCACCTTTGCTTTTTCGGCAGTCGCTCTTACGTGCGGGAGAAAGGAAAAGCCTCTGTCCAGAACAACTCCCAGGTACCGAACTTCATCGAGCACCCTTACGGGTACTCCACTCATCCGGAGAACCGGGTTTCTGCCCCTTCCAAGCGTCCCCTTCAACCACATCGCAGAGGTCTTGCTCGGTGAGAAGACAAGCCTATTCACACTACCCCACGTCAGGATGCGCTCGATCGCGGTTTTAAATTTGTCCTCGATCGCTTTCCTAGTGCTACCAGATAGCAAGAGGAGAGCATCGTCAGCATATGCGAAAATTGTGCAGCCAGGTGGAAGATCCATTCTCAAAAGATCATCAAAGAGGACGTTCCACAGGAACGGTCCCAGGACCGAACCCTGCGGACAGCCCATATCAACGATCCGTTCGACCAAATGTCCTGCGTGAGTGATCACCACTGACCTGTTGCTGAAGTAGCTGCTGATGACATCGAACAACCAGCGGGGACACCCCCGTATCTTCAGCTTAGCCAATATTAGTGGCCACCACGCATTGTCGAAAGCCCCAGCTATGTCAAGGAAGACACCCAGCACATTCTTCTCCTTACTTTCATTCTTCCATTTCATGCATGCATCAATGGCGTGCTCTGTGGATAATTCCCGGCTGAAGCCAAACTGCTTTGGATCACCCGGCACAAGGGCCCCAGCAAGCCGGTTCCTCACCAAGACCTCAAGAATCTTGCCAAAGGAAGGCAGCAGGGTAATGGGCCTATACGCCTTGAGATCCGACAGAGGCTTGTCATTACCTTTAGGGATTACCCTGAGCAGACCTCTCTTCCATACTTTCGGAAACACTCCCTGTCTCAGACAGGCCCTGAAGAGTCCCAACATTTCAGCCGGGCAAAACCTCCAGACCTGTTTTACAATCGCACCATTCACTCTGTCAATTCCAGGTGCCTTTCTTGGTCCTAAACTTTTGACGATTTCACCCAATTCTTGATGTGTCACATCGTCAATTTCGATTACTGACTCATCAGGGGGGCAGCGCGACTGGAAACGCAGCGCTGCATGAAACGGTGTGTCCCTTGACATTGAGTCAAGAGGCACCAAACCATCCAACAGCGCCCTGAGTGTGTCGTCAATACACACTGTTTCATTATCGCCAGAAACAATACTGGTAAGATAGTGATCAGCAGACCTCTTAGATTTAACCACAGTCCGAGTCACAGACCAAGGGTCAGCGTTTCCCATTTCTGTTATCCACTCCTTCCAGGCCGAGGCCTTAGCATGCCTTATGGCCAATTTGTAGGAGCCCCTCGCTCGCTGGAGCCGCTCAAAGAGTTGCTTCCCAGCTGGAGAGTCCCGCAACACGCTGCCACTTCTCACCGGGCAGAAGGCCCGTTCGGCGGACTTATATTGGCGTCTCAAGATCGTGAGTTCCGGAGTCCACCAATTGGTGCAACGACGTCCCCCAGGCCTGCACCTACCCAGCGAAACTGTCGCCGCTGAGACGACCGCTGAGTTGAATTTTTCCCCAGCTACTTCAGCTCCATCAGACATCCATACATCAAAATCTCTCAATTCTTCATTCAGACAAACTCCAAAGGAATCCCAGTTTGCCCTCGAGCTCCTGAAGCTCCACAGGCCGTATGGTTCAATCTCCAACGAACCTCCGACAGACCAGGTGATCAGACGGTGGTCGCTCGAAACTTCCCCAACGTGGACCCTCCAATTGGAGAAATCCGCAAGCAGATCTTCTGTACATAGGGTAAAATCAATACGGCTCTCCCCCATTGGCCCAGCAAACGTAGCAGGCTGACCAGCAGCGTTGAGGAGACTAAGGCCGGCAGAAGATATAAAATCCTCTACCGGTCCAGCATTCCCAGTGCGATCCCTGCCTGGTCTGTCATACCAGAGAGGAGAGCGAGCATTAAAGTCACCAGCAATCAAGACCGACTTACCCCGCAAAGCATCCAGGGCCCGCCTCAGGCCCCGCAGGTGTGGTCCCACGTTATCAGAGTACCTGAAATAAACAGATATAAGGAAAATCTCTCGGCCATTGATTCTGAGGCAGATGCAACATCGGTACTCATCCGATAACCCATCCAAAAGCAGCGGCTGCACCCTACTGGTATCCACCAAGAAACCCGCCATGGGACGAGGCCCCTTGTCGATCACGGCAAGCGGCACGTCAGCTCCATCGAGGATCACTCGTGAGAACAATTGCTCCTGGACAAAAACCAACGGAATCATCCTTCGCTGCACAGACCCAACCAAATCAATAGCCGATGCACGACACCGCCCTAGATTGATCTGACCCAGCACGACGGCAGCCTCACTAGCCATCATAATTCGTCGATTGTGCTATCCTGTCGATTGCCGCCCGCTGAGCGGGACAATCCCGGTCACCCGTGGGGTGGGCGGCATTTTTCCTGAAGAGCGTGCACGTGGCACACACTCTTCGTTCAACAGGGACTTTGCAGTCCCTCTCTTCATGTCCCTCTTTTGCACAGCGTGCGCACACAGGAGCTTTGTGTTTGCACTCCCTCTGGGTGTGTCCATACATATGGCACTTGAAGCACCTTGTTGCGCCTATGAAGTCCCTTATTTTACAGCAACTCCAGCCCAGTAACACTGCTCCCTGAGCAAAGAGCGCACTCCTGACCTGCCCGCTGCAAACCAGAATGCTGCCTATATGTGACCCAGTTTTGGGACCAAACTTGGCCACTCTTCTTGTCGTGGACAAGAAGGCTTCCTTAGTAATATTACTTTTTCCCTCTAAATTTGCCCTATAGATCTCCTTCAGGAGATCTTCATCAGAGAGACTCCGCGGGGTGTCATACACCACAACGCGCGGGAGTCTCCCTTTTGGCTTGGCAGCAGTAAGCCCATTGCTCCTAAGCTTCTCAGAAGCCAGAAGCTTTTGCGCGCCCTCCTTGGTGGCCGTCTCCACCACGACCCCGGCACCGTACGCCCTACGAATCTTTACCGGCCTAAAGCCATCCTGGACAGGGTCCAGAATCTCCTTCAGAACTTGTTCCGTCTTTTTAGACGAAGCACCCTCTTGGTGATCAGGCCTGATCACCACAACAGGAGCCTTTTCTTGAGTAGCTCGAGTGACCACTCTAGCAGCTCGCTCTGCATATGTCTCCTTGTGCGTGCTAACAGGAGCCAGCGACGCCTGTGACACAGCGGTGGACACGGCACGTACATCCCCCTTGAGGGCCCTAAGGTCCCCACGGAGGGCCGCCACCATAGTCTCCGCCGCGCTGGCCCTCGATTTGGATGCCACCTCACGGAGATGGCTCCCCGAAAGGAGGTCACCCATCTCGGCAACCAGGCCCCTCAGCTCGGCCTTCTGGTCCAAAGTTATTCTGCAACTTATCAGAATTTTTTCCACATTATCAACTATTTTTTTTAACATGACTTTATCCTCTTTAACACCACCAAAGATGTCAGAGGAATCAACATCTTCCGCAATGGCAGTTGCGTTAGGACTGTCCGCCGCCCGAGTCTGGTGGCCTATGACACACCTGTATAACAATACAAGGGTGCCCGCAGGGCACCCTTCAACACAGAGAACACCACAATAAATAAATAAACAAATAATAATAGCACGATAATCCATATAACACAAAACAACAAAATTTTTTCTTGCAAATATAACACTTAGAGTGTCTGTCAGTATTTGATAAATCGAAAATCTCAATTTATTACAGTTTATATTTATAAAGTGAGTAGATCTCCTGCACACTACCAGGAAACAATACTCCGAAATAATATGGGGGCAACCAGAGAGGCACCCACACAAAGTTTAACACCACACAACACCTATGAGTAGGAATTGACAGGAGTCAAACGAAACCACGACCGCATTAGCTGACAGCCGTAGGCGAACTGGAAAAAATAAAGACAGTTGAATTCTACTACTACTATACCATCACAGCATATCCCGCAAGTGGGGTAGCCAGCAGACCAGCTGCATATAATGAATATAAAAGCTGTCCTCTCCATGCAAATATAAAATCAAGACATTCAGGACAGGTGGCAAACCTTATCGCTGAATTTTAGATGTGAAATGTCATTAATATTTTCGAACACCTGCCTTTTACAGGACACTCGAAAACTTACGGAGAAGAGTGGGAGACCAATTCTTTACCGGATGCTCCACGGGTGACAGTTAAATTCTAAATTCAGTGATGTCGTTTGTCACCCGTTCTGATTGTCTTGATTTTTTGTTGTCACGGAAAGGACGTCTGGTGGAATATGCCGTGATAGTATATTAATAAATCAGTGTAAATATATTATCTAGAATAGTTTAAAGATAATCTTATAAATAGCATCAATGTGTAACTGTTAACTGAACAATTTAGTTTCTGATACAAGTATTGTGTTAAAAATATTCCAGTCGCGTATTTTGAAAATAATCTTATTCTCAACTAAGTATTAAAATGTGATCATTTACCGAGCTAAGCCGGGTCAAAAACTAGTATATTATAACGCTTTAATGATTTGGGATGGATTGAGAGATAGGACACGATGTTTCTGCAAACAGATTAAAAAAACTGAAGATTTTTGTCGATATTTTAGTAAGTATTATAAATAAATCTGTGAATTTAACACTTTACGTGTTCAAAATAACAGTTAGTTAAACTCTGTATTGTTCGAAGTATAGCAATACCGGATAATTATCTGCTTTTTGTAAAATACTTATATGTAGGTAAACAATATACTAAACAAACACAGACACATGAAGTTATATTATTGTACTGTACTTACAAACCTCTGTAGGTATATGATTTGAGATATAAGAATCCTTATACGTCTTAATTAACTTTAACATTCCTTTATCATAGTTTTTTACTAACAGACTTCTTCATGGTATATTCTCCCCTCAGCTTTCCCTTCTGCGAAATAGCTCATATACCTATCTACCAATTCTATACTCCTGTTACAGATTACAGCCTGATGACGTTCTCAACATTGAAGATATTTCTGAGAATATTTTATTTCTATAGTTACATTTATCTCCAATCAATATTACAATTTAATCATAAATAAGTTTATAATAACGTTATGAGACACTCGTGATTTCTCGACAAAACAACGTCTCTCACACTTTTATGTAAATTTTTGGATGTTCACAATAAACCAGGAATTCGTAAAAATTAAATTTAAAACATTTAACATAAATTTTCAGCGATGAGGTTTACCACCTATTCTGAATGTCTTTACTTTTATTGTAGCATGAAAGACGACTTATACATATATGTTATAACGATCACAAATTCCGTCATGGTTTGAATAAATGTAAATGAATGAATATTGTTTTTTTTTTACAATGAATTGCTAAAATTTTGACTAATCACCGTATAAGGTAGGTACCTATCATTTTGATATTTTATAAGTGGTTATTTCTTATTTTTTTAATGTACATACACCTAGATAATAAACTTATTCATTCTAAATTTAATGCAAAAATAAAAAGAAAATGCATAAATACATCATTTTAAATGATCTATTTTTTTCTGTAAAATTTCAAAATGTCCCGAAAAGGGCAGGCTAGTGAAATACCCTCCTTTACACGAGACTTGTACTCTATAAGGAAGATGTTTCGATTCATGTTTTTATTAAGTATTGAAACAACTTATTCCCCTTCAATTACTTCTTCCCAAATTATTCACAACTTCTTTCTATAATACTTCGCTCCAAAACTTTCTCTGACTCCAGTCCACCCTTTTATACATTGTCCAGCTAATTCAGTCGAAGAACTTGAGTCTCAGGTCAGGGATAATTGTAGAGTTCTTAGGTTGGTTCCACAGATCAAAAGAAAACAGAAGTTAAGTTAAACGAAAAAACATTTATTCATGGTTCACTTATTACACTGTCCGGTTCAACACAAACATGCACACCGTTACATTTTACACAAGTACTTAATATTATACAACAAGTTCAAAGTTAAATTAATCAAGTCACTTATCACTATGTACAGTTTATATTGATACAGGTTTCAATTATTGTTTATTATTTTTAACACAAAAGTTATTTTCTTTTCGGTTCAGCCACCGCCCGACGCGAAGCGTCGGACAGCCGCTACCGAGGCAAGAGACAAGGGGCAAGTGAAGTTGGTTACAAAATGGTCAACGAAGAGAAATTTAACGGAAGTCAAAATAGAGTTTAATTTAATATTTGCGGGATTCTTTCCTTCAAAAAAAAGTCAAATGGTAACTAAGTAAATTTAATATGGAATACTCTAATAATTATCTATTGTTATTTTTAACTACGACAGTATTCTGTATTGAATATTGTGAATATTGTAAAAATTATTATTTTTATTTCACTCATCTAAAAACCTTAAACTTTAATTTGAGGTATTATTGAAGATTCTTTATTACCCACTACATTAATTGCTTTAAATCACGAACAAAAGTCAATGCATAATTATTGATTATTATTGTATTAATTAATTAAATTGAAAACAAAACATATAAAAAAGTCAATTTGTATCGTATTCTGTTCTTCATATTGAGTTTTAATGTATAATATTTTATATAATTCTGTAATCCAAGTAAAAGGTGACTGACCAGAAGATCTTATCATAATAAATGTTCAAGATTGTTATTTGATTTTTCTTTAAAGTCACAAAACTTTTCTTTTTCTTAAGATTTTTTTGATATTATTATTTCACAAATTTGGAATAAGTAGTATAGGTAGTGTAACGATATGTCTCCAAACCATCTGCGTCCTTATCACATAACGCCTCGATAAGTTCTTTTGAAAAACTCAATTTGGAAAAAAGCTACGTGTTTTAAAAAAATAACAACTTTTTCAAAGTTTAAATCTAATAGATACCAAATCTACTTATTATATAAAGAGAACGTTTATCGCTCAACTTGTAGGATGGTTTGAAGAGATAATTTCATTTATTGACTTTTCTATGGACTCCCAACTTAAAGGACCAAAAAAAACTGATAAAAATTAGATTATCTTGTTTTCTCTTAACATGTAAGCTGTTTTATTTTAACATTTTATCTATGAACTACGATGAAAACAGCAGTTAGATGCAGTTGTTTTTTCTTTCTATTTCACTTTTTTGATTCATTTTCAGTATGTCAATGAAGTACATAATGTAACATTTTTGTTTTTTTCCTATAAAAGGCAGGTGTTCGAAAACACAAAGACATTTGACATCTTGAATTCGGCGATGAAGTTTGCTGTCCATTCTGAATATCTTATTTTTTGCTATCACGAAGAAGACAGCTCGCATGTTTACATGCAGCTGCGGAATATTCAGAATTTGTGGAATATGCCATGATGTTATACCTAGTAATAAAAGAAGTAGTATTTTATGTTTTCAAAAATGATTCTGGATTAAATATACCCCCAGACTCACAACAATCAATATACTTGTGTCGCGAAGGTAGAGTCAGTCGGCAGCGGGTGGAATTGAACCAGGCTCTTTCGATTGAATGTTCGATTATTAGAATACCGACCATCACAAATTTTCACAACTTAAAATCAAGGTATTTAAAATCTAATATTTAAGAAAGGTTTTTATTTTTTTTATTCTACACTATTAATAGAACCTTTATAACAAAACAAATCACAGGATGAAGACTGATAATAAACCTTGATATGCATTGCTAATTAATTATGACGGAAAACATTATGATGAATATAATATTGTTTTGTTGATACGGGAATATTTATTTCAAATAATAGAGTTCGCAAGAAAGTCTAGAAAAATCCAAATATTGATGCATCTATTTTATGTACCTATATATCTACCTGCACTTAGATACTATTGTATGTATTAGTGAAAGTTAAATAAACAATGGCAGGATTATAACTATCCCATATAACAATGAGAGTTCTGGTGACTACTCACTTAGCCGCTGGGTAATTTTATTTTGTTGTAACTTTTTCTACAAAAATCTTAATGGCTTTATGATATTCCCTTTTGTTTAACAAAGTGTTTTGTTTTTACACCTGTTTAATAATAATGACTAATGTCCGCGCTAGGTATAGTAATATTTCAATTGTAATTTATTTTGTATGATTTTTGATATGATGTATGTGATAATACATTATGAGAGATACTAAAATATACCTAACCTGTGTAAATATTGCATATAGTAAATAATTGAGTAAAAGAAATGTTTAAATATGTAAAAATGTAAATAATATAGTAGGTAGTTAATATTTACTAGTACGGAAAGAATTAATTTTATTATAATTATATAGATGTGTCCATCCAATGATTAATTGTATCACTGATTCATTGCATCTAATAAATATCTATCAAGTCACACGACTTATGGGATATTGTCATTATATTGAAAAATATAATTTGGATTTAATATCTGGCATTGAGATAGGTATAAAGAAAGTTTTGCATATTTAAAAACAAAAGTAATAATAAACTTGATTAAGGACGTGTGTAAATAATTGGATATTATAAGAAATAATAATGTTTGATATGTAAATAATTGCTTGTTGATAGACCGAGGTATACACTAATAATATTTAATGATTTCAATAAGATATTATGAAGATATGTTACAATTGAGATTTTTTTTATATTTAAAGTAGATCGAGTATGTAAAGTATCGGTAGGTATAGGATCAAACTTTATGGTAATCTTAGAGTCATAACTATTGTTTTAAAATTCTACGATACCTATGTATATCAAAAGAACATGAAAATGTATTTAATTAAATTAATTGTTGTTTAGAGATGTAGATATCTAGGTGAAAATTGATTGTAAATAATTTTGCACATGTTAAGATAAGTTAAGTATTTGTTCCATAATTCAAATGTATGTAAATAATCTTGTTTGATAATTATCTTCCGAAAAACGGCTGTAACTTCAAGAAAGAAAAAAACATCGCATTTTAATCATTTTAATATTCTTCATATTATGATAAAGCAATCAAATTTAAAATACATACTATTTTATACTGCCATTGAAGAAAAGTACAAGGACATAGAAGGAGACAGAACAATTTTATTTCTGTCTCTGTCTGCCGCCCCGGAGAACTATATAAGCCAGCGCAGTTCAAGGACGAGAGTTCAGAAGTTTTTCAACATCCGTGCGCGTAACACCGATATAGTACTCGCCTTGTCTGCTAGGTATTTACGATATACAAATACCTAAGTGAGAAGTGATTCATCGAAAGTGAGAAATAAATTGAAAAGTGAATTTCATTACTATCATCTGAGACTATTATTTTAATTTGATTGCAATATCATATATTCGACGAGTGATTAATAGACTATTGATAAAATATTCCATTGTGAAGTTGTTCATCGGGAACTATATTTGTGCACTGCAACTGGACTCTTCGTGACACATATATAGACATTGTGTTAATTGTACTACAATCGCTGAGGGTCGCGCCCTCGCGTTTAGCCAGCGCATCGAAGAAGTAATTGTTTTTTTATTTATAATTTTTGTACATTACTTATATTCTATTACTATATGATAATAGTACTTACATGTGTTTTTTTTTTTTACTGTGTGAACACGTCAGTGTTATTGTTTATTTTGCATTGGTCCATGCATATAAATTATTCCCTTGAATAAATCGTATTTATGATTATAATTATTATTTTTTTTTTATTTTGTATATTAGTACCCACCTACTTAAGAGGAACTTTTCTTGTAACGTGGCCCCCAAGCTAGCCGTGGCAAAGTACTACCACGGGAGCTCACGTTAACCTTAATTACGTATTTATAAATAAATTATTAATAAGCCTCATATAAATTACAATTACATTTAGTACAAAATAATACATAGATACCTAATGGTTTAATTATTTGCTGTATATGTTTGTACCAAATTTTATTTATAGCACATACTAGGTTTAAACTGTCAAATCATTCACTGACATTTTGTTATGTATAAATAAATAAAAATTCTAATAAAAGTTGCGTTATCTTAGACATATTCCTGAAATTTTTATATTAAAACATTATTATTTATCACCACCCAATGTTGAAGATCACAGCTTTAATCATCCATTCTTCATCTTCTATACTCAAACTCTCACCCCTGTACCCCAATCACAGTCTTGAGTCGTTTCATCCTCTTTATCTTCCCACCAAATAGACCTACACACTATTCAACAACTACTACATTACTATACAAACATATACCAGTAATATAATAGGTACTTCGACAATGTACTACTCTATCTAAATATATACCTATACTAACTTAGAAGTATTCTTTCTAATTGTCATACAATGTAATGAAATTTTTGACATTATAAATTATTTTAACAAAATTATCTCCTTAGATTACCCTGATAAAAATACAGTTATCTTGCTCTTTTCAAGGATCAGGAACTTAAGTGTAAATCTTTCCAACTTAGTTTGGCTCCCATCTTAAATAAATATGTTATTTTTATAGGAATGAAAGTGTGGTCTATAATATGATCATTAATTGCAATGAATCTAATGACTACCCAGTTTATGTTTCGTAAAATTGTTTGATAGATTTAAAAAAAAATATCATTTTGAATATTTAATCGGAATACAGTATAATTTCGAAGTTATGGGATTTAAGACATGTTTTTTGTACTTTGTCTACTGCCCTTACATTTGTTGTTTTATCTAAGTCATTTTATCAATATATACCATTAATTTCATTGATAAACGAAACAAACACATAATGGATGCTGCTACTTTTCTGAAATTTGATCCCTAGTTTCATTGATATTTTTTATTGACCTACATTTGTTGTGTACCAACTTGTTAATTAAAAAATATATATGTGTGTTTTACATGAGTGTATTTTATACAAAATACTCGATACTGTTTTGTCTTCATATCAAAGCAACAATGAATACATACAATAGACGTAGTGAAGAAACTTATTAGAAAGTAACTAAGACACTTCTGTTAAGTACAAACTCTGAGATAGTTCAATTTACCACTATTGAAATACTGTTACTGTATAACTTCTTATACTCACACTTGTACGTCTTACAACTCATTCTATTAAGAAGAAAGACAACTCAATACAATTGATGACATGGAAAGTAGTTTGATCGGTTACCGGATTACGAATATCCGGCCGCTGTCATGACTTTTTGTTTAGAGCAAGTTGTCCTATTTTTCTTACTCTTCTTCACGTGTCCTGCCGGGTCTCCCCGACGTTGACTACCGATTGGGATAAAACTACCCTATCCTGGGCGTCACGAAACAGCTCCCCACAGTTCTAACCTCGGTCCATTCTTAATGTTTCGAAGCCAGGAGAGCTGTCTTTTGCTGACCCCTCTGCGGCCGTCGATCTTCCCCTTCATGACGAGCTAAAGTACGACGTATTAAGTTGTTCTATTATTTATGATTTATATATGATAACAAAATTAATAGTTCAAGGATTCAAATAAACCCAAATTGATTCCAATTCATCACACAATAAACAATCTGCTTTGTGAGATATAAGTAGGTTCTCAAATATTTTTGTCATGTGATAAAAAAAAAAAATTTTGTCCTATTATTTCATCGTAACATTTCATTCAATTTCAAAATGTTTTTTTTTTAAAGATATATCTGGGTTATGTTATAAACCCAAACCTTATACACCTTTCAGAGTAAGCTAAAACCTTGTGCCGTGAAAGGAGTTTGCCGGCACCTGGGATCGAACCTCGTTACCCCTGTTCACAAGGCCGAGACTCTTCAGTTCTCCAGGCTACTGACGAAATGAATCATGTTGATTTTACAACATAATAATAATAATAAGTTACTTAACATCTTAAATTCAGCAATGAGGCTTGACACCAGACCTGTGCTGAGTTTGTTATTTTTTTGGCACAGAGAGGATGATCTCATGCATTGAATTTGCTGGCTACCACACTTGTGAGAGTTGCAATGATGGTACAAATAGACAGAGATTACCTAGATTAAAATTATGTAATACATTGTGAGACAGAAAACTACATATCGTGGAAGTTTATGCACAGAAATATTTTAAAGATATATAAATATGTAGAGAGTGTGTTCTTTTAATAATAAATAATATAGTCATAAAATTTTGTTCTATCATAATACTATACTATATCTACCATCACGGCACATCCCACTATCATAAACTTAAACAAAACATGAAATAATTGAATCTGTCTGTTCATTTACATTCATAGATTCTTTAGGTAATTTGGTGAATAAGGTTCCATCTGATGATGAATCCTTGTTCACTTACTTTATTTCACAAAACAAATGAATAAGGTTCCATCTGATTTTCCGCATATTAAAAAAGAGTAGTAAATATAAATATTTTCACACATTTCATCAATAATATTCAAGATATGTCCATCATTGTATTCCATTCTAAAAATCATTAGAAAATATCAACTTATTGAAAAAATATGAGTCTTTGAAATTTCAATTCCATTTTTCTCAGCTTTTTGTTTTTGACAGATGGAACCCTGTTATTCTCAGGTGACGATATTTAAAAAACAATCCGGGCTTAAAATTAATTGTACTCTCATGGTATCTCCCAAAAAGTAAGGAAGCTCGTGAACTAGCCGCACAGAACACTCATCGTCATAAAAAATAAATAATTTAAAGTGATTAATTATTGGCATTCGTTGAGTCGTTGAACGGTAGGTATATTTTTACTATATGACTATTATGATATCGGATATTAAGCTGCCATCCGATCTCCGACTGAAAAGTAAATCTTACCGACATGCGTTTCATTTCATCTGAATATATTCTTATTGAGAGAGTTGTTACACACCACGCCTTGAAATTAAACATGGGAATTCTTAATTAAAAATTGATGAGCGAGTAAAGCACTTAATTGAAAATCTAGATTAATTAACAAATATATGCATACTAGTTAATTAAGAGTATGCTTCAGTTTACATCGCGTCTTTTCTTATCTTATCGCTCGCATAAGGGAGTTATTTAATTATTTATTAAACACGTCGATTACAAGCAGGTTTCAATTTCAAAAAAATATATCGCAATACATAACATGATGATCACAGGAAAATACATGTTGGATGCATAACATAGAACCATGAGAAAAAACTATGTTATAAATTTGTAGCAAATGACTTAAAAAGCTTGAACCAGAAAAATAGCTGCCACCTGTAGACGTCTTGGAATAGTAAGGATTAAATTAAAATTTAGATAACTTTAAAATCAACCACAAGCTTTAATTATTCATTCATTTTATTAATAACTACTTTTTAAAGAGCTGCGCCCGCTACACACCTCGTGCCGTACCTGGGGATATGTATCTCTATAACGACACACACATGCACAAACGGGAGTTAATGTCACATTAAAGCGAGAAATGCTGCCCCGAGGGAGCACTCTAGATTTAGCGGCCACACACCAAAAATGTTGGTGTAAAAAGGGAAGGGAAGAAATGGGAATATGCCTTCCTCTCTATACAGTATCGTTAGTTACTTGAAGGGGATATTAGGCGATCAAAGAAAGTACAGAAGTATTCACTACTGCACAATAACTGTCACCATTTCATTTTTTGTATCATTGAAATAAAATGAGTGTTGTCTTTTAATTTATTTACGTATTATCACCAGCCAAAATATAATATATTAATCAGTTGGGGTGACACTCATAGAGTATCTTTGGTATTCTAAACTATTTAACGAATGAATCCGAATTCATAGCTAGTGCAATAATACTAACAATAATACGGACATATATACATACCACCAGTGAGTAATGATATCTATGTAGTAGTGGTATACGTACATGTACATGGTATACGGATGTACATCCGAGAAGCAGTAGAATTGAGAATCTTACAGTCATCCGTCTATGTCAATCACACCCTTACACAGACCTAATTATCGGGATTTCCCCACTCTTCAATCTTACCAACATTATTATCTTCTCCTCAAAGCTACAGATTACGTACTTTATTTAGTGTAGTAAGTAAGTATATGTACCTCTACTACTTCTGCTTCTACACATTGGACTGGTGTTGATAGCAGGAGATGGAGAAATGGAGAATGTAAGATTACATCATATTGTAGATCTGATTAGGGATGAAAGTAATGAAGGCAGTAGTAGCATTTAATGAAAGGTTGTTAAAAGTAACAGATGGATTTGTTCATTTTCGAAAAAAGAACGTATTTTCAGTCATTCACTCATACCATCATTCACGGCATTTGTTACCAGTGGGGTAGCTTAAGGACTAACTGCATATTATAAACATATAAGTTGTCCGTTGTTAATCCTGTCCGTGCTAATAAAAAGTAAGATAATCGAGATTGGGCGGCATACGTCATCACTGAATTAAAAATGCTAAATTTCTTATACAGTATGTTTTACTAATATATACTTTTTCTCAGAACACTCCAAAGCTTACAAAAAAGAGAGAAAAAATTTTAACCACGGATTTCACAGAATATTTTTTCATAATCAATTAGTTTATAGACGTATATTGAGTGCATTACTGGAAATACTGTAATTGCAGTA